>KZ506122.1:34712-86478 GCA_002844005.1 Limosa lapponica baueri
TGTAGCTGGGATTGAGTTGGTTTAAGATTCACAGAGGTTTTAAGACTCCAAATAACTGAATTGCTATTAAAGTGTAAGGCATTTTTCCATTAATTTGAATGGACTTCTATGGCAGAAACTATTCTTATATGGAATACTAGCCACCAGTCACATTTCAAACATGTGATTGCAAGGCTCTATTTAGGCTCTGTTAGATAGAAACTGTTCTGCTGGACAGGGAGATCATACACAACAAGGGGACTGAAAGCCAGCAACACCTTGACTTTGACTGCACCATATGCTGGGAGGCTCTAGCTGGAATCACCTGAAGACAGTATTTTATGTTTTAAAACCAAGTTGGGTACTATTCATAGTGCAGACTTTTTTTTTTTTTCCCCTATGTTAAAGCCCGAGCTATGTAGGTGAGAGACTGTTTTAAATTGTGCTACAGTGCAATCCTCTAAGGTACAGAGTGTATCCAGCAGAGTGCCAAGCAAATCAACTGCTATCGAACCGGGCTGGCAGCCTGTGCTCCGCAGCTCTCTGGATTAGACTGCTTTTCATTAGTATGGCCAATTCCAGCAGGTGGCTTAGTAGTAGTTTTAGGAACACTGGAAAATAAGAACATAGACTGGAGGGAACACCTTGGCTAATTGCATCCCAATCTCTGGCTGTTTCCAGCAACCAGTCTTACCTTTCCTTCCTTTTCTGGATCAAATTAACATTAAAAGCAGGAAGGGTTTTTTTAACATCTATTCTTAACTTAAAGGCTGTTCCAGAGCTCCTGTTGAAAACCTTTTTCTCATTTCCAGCCACATTTATTCAAAGGCAGCTTATTTCCCATTTGTTCTTCTGCAATCATCCTTATTAAATTGATCTACCTCCCTTCCATTTGTCCACCTCACACACTCATCTCCCTCTCCTTTAAAAATTTGTCTCAGTAATGCTCTTTAGATCAAATAGACCTCAGAAGATGGGTGGAGCCCTCAGAATGCAAAATCTTTTTATCTTGTGAAGAAAGGGGTCTCAAATGCCATGGCAGCAGCGCTCCTTGCAATCACAGAACCCCTCCTCCAGCCCTTTCCCTTCATACCTTCATCTGTGGAGCTCCCTGGAGCAGGAATGCAGTAGGTTGTGTGACTACTCCATGAGCATCCTCTTACTCCAATTTATGTAAAGGGGATCCCTTGCTAAGGAGTATTCAAGGTGCAGCTGACACCTAAAGAAATCTTAGAAGCGTGCTGCTTGAGTTTCAGTGTTGTGTCGCAGTGTGGTCCTTGTTGTGAACAGTGGCAGCAAAACACATGAGATCATGTGTGTAATAAAAGATGCACCTACATAAACTTTTGGGTGGCCTAAAAGTGTCTTTTTTTCTTTTTTCTATCACCAAAATACATTTCCATGTTGATCTGGATACAAGAAAGCTTCAGTATCAGCATCATTTCTCTTCTCAGACAAATTGCTTTTTCCAGGAAACTCTTCTGTAAGTTACTTATAAGGGCTTCTCAATCTTGGCATCTTGTAGGCCTAGATAAATAAACAAAATATTAAAGTAGACACTTAAATAGTCTAGAAGAGCAGAGTTGCAGCAAGAACAACTGTGTGGTGCAAATGCTTTTGTTCAGCTACATGAGATTGCACAGGACAAACAAAAAAGCCATCACTTTGATTTGTTGCTGCATGAGTCACCTTCAAAAGAAAAGTCAAATCACAAGAGAAAATTAAACATTTGTCATGAAAATTAAGAATGTGGACCACTAGAATGATTTGGCTGATGATTATTCTTAGAGTTCAGTTCTGTTATGAACTAGGTATTGTTGACCCACTTGCAGACTTGAACAGAAACAGATCATACTGCTTTATGAGGGTTTCACGCTCACATCTAAAAAGTCGTCTTTACACCCAAGAGGTTTGAACTGACAATAAGCATGCCATATCCTTTATTCTGCTTGCTGTCATCCTACCTGTCACTATGCACTGAAGAAAATACTCAGGACAGGGATCTCCCTAGGAAACAAAATTTGGTCGCACCCAAACTTAGGGTGGAGGAAAAATGACCAAGCGTCTGATGTGATCAGCAGGCAGCTATGCCCCCCTCAAATGCAACTATAACAGGACCTCAGTTTATTTTTTATATTTAAAAAAAAAATGTATTGTTCAAACAAACATAAAGCTATTCTGAAACTGTCTAAATTTGACTTCCAGACTGTTTTAGATTTTGAATGCCTCGTCCCTGCTTCTGAGTGATGTATAATGGAAATATAAAGGTCACTGCTATTAACACATTGAAAACATTTCCATCCACATCTCCTTCCTAAGATATTGCATGGGTGACATAACAGTGGGCAACATGTGCCATGAATATTCTCTCTGTGTGTCAGAAAACAGTGCCCTGATCAGAAAAAGCAGCTACTCCGAGGTTGTAGCTATGCATACCATTTCTTAAAAGCGAGTCAGACACCCCCAGTAAGCACCTGGGGACAACATTGGGTTGATCTGGGTGCCAAGGTGATAAGCACTTATCATTTGAAGTGTCCAGTAGAAGGTTAATCCATCAGGCACTCCACATCCCACCCAGGCCTTAGTGCCTGAGCCTCCCTGGCCCTGCTGCTATTGTGATGCCACACGCAGGCACAAGAAATCTTCCCATCTTGTTCACAAGACAGTGATGTGGATGGCCCATGGGAACTTGCCATGTTTACAGCTTGTGGGGACTTGTGATTTTTGTCCCCTGGTACGCAAAGCTTCTCAAAGGCAGACAGAAAGTTTCCACAGCACATGTTTGTTCTTGCTAGGACTCTAAACTAAATCTGCAGCTCTCCAAAATCCAAATTTGAGGTGTGGATTTAGACAGAGTATTGTTGGCAAGAATATCCAAACTTTGTCATTCTTTCTCCAGAAGTCATCGGTCATAGCACAATTATAGCAATAAGGCTGTAAGTTAGGGTGAAGCCAGAGAAAGAAAATTCAGGAAGTTTTGAGACATTTACATTGTCTTTGAGAAGTATCTATAACTTCTTCCAGAAGAAAAATAGGAATGGGATGGTTAGAAGTAGATCTGCAGTGGTATGAAGGGTTAGTGCCCGGGGATGGCTTCTGATGCTAAGAGCAGACATATACTTTCTCAAAGTGCTTGGTGCTGCTGCATCCTGAAAGATGGAATAAAAAATATTCTCCATAAAAGTATCACAGCAGTTGCCCACAGGTCTATCCCAGTGAGGAAACTTGTTAGTCCAAATCAATAATTGCATGGCAAAACTCCTTCCTACGTTTCCACACAATGGAACCATGAACATTAACACAGGCCTCCACCCTAGCAGAAAAATCTGCAAAATCTTACTTTGTGAACAAATATGCAGGCAGTTCAATTTAATTCTGACTAGTTCTTTCCACAGAACTACAAAAAATTTCCCTGCAGGAGGAAGTGCTTGAGTCAGCTCCACAGAGAACAGAAGTTTATCCTATTCACTAAGTGGGATGAATCTCCTATTGAGATGCTAAATATTGTTTCATTGCCTTCCATACAGCCCTTCCATAAGATATAAAGAACTTTTTATGCCACATTCATATTCATTGTGAGCCTTTTGCCCATGGCTCTCCAGCTGTTTCCCTGCTTACATCCTGAGGCAAGAACTGCTGAACTTGGGGAGCAGGAAAACTGAATTATGGACAGAGATGGTCTGCAGAAAATTTTAGAATGTGTACAACTCAGAGCTGACTATCCAGGTCTTTCAGGGAAAGGAATAAATCTGCAAGAGCAGAAGTAATGACCAGCACAGACTGAGAGAACACAGAGATGTTAAAAGGACATTTAAAGTGCGAAAGGCCAAGAAACAGGGATACTACAACATCAAGATCGTAATGGTGGATGGCAATGAAGGGTACTGAAGTGAGAACATGGCTCTGGATGCCAGTTAGTGAAGAAAAAAGGAAATTAGTGAAGAAAAGGTGAATTAAATGGCTACAGTGATGCAATCTTGGAAGTATGAAATAGGAGAGTTGGATGCTGAAAAGTAAAGGTCAGGGTGCTGAGGGAAGCTTTTTGCCATGGAAATGGGAAGGAGAGGGATTTTAGAGTTCAGAAAAATGAACCACATTATTCTGCAACAGATGAGATAATAAATGGAGAGAAGTAGTTGATGGTGACTGAAGTTTAAAAGGCTGAGAACAAAGTGATTTGAAAGATTATGGTACAGAACAGAGAAGAAAATTTGGAGGGGAGACAAAGACATTTTCTCTCTATCCAATGAATTTGGCTAGAGAATGGAAGGATTGTATTATAGTCACTTTTTAAAATAAAAACTGATTTCCAATAGCTTTTTGATTATCAGAAGATATTTGTAGCATCTGAGGAATTCAGTCTTTACAAGAAGATGTTTGTTCAGCCTGAATATTAAGATATTTCTGAGTCCCACTTTTAACAAAAAGCATTAAAAATTAAAATAATTCATTTTGTGCAATAAATAATGACATATTGACAACATCAGAACAGCAAAAAAAAAAAACACAAAAACCAGGTTCAGTTTTCCTTTGCTATCTGCAACTAGAATTCATTGCTGAGGCACTCAAAACTATGTGTCATTCAACTAAATTTTCTTGATCTGGAGATAACAGGATATCAGAACTAGCAATTAGGTAACAATTATATCCCCTCCTCATTTCTGATCCTACCACACACTCTAAATAAGTAAGACACCTCTGGCTAAGTAAGAGCAGATGACCTTCTTGAATAGAAAGGAGATCAGCTTTTCCAAAGCTGTGATTTCTTTGGATCTGGAGGTCTGCACATGAAGAGAAAGAAGGCAGACCAATTTTGATAGCAATAAAAGCTCATGGAATCATAGAATAGTTTGTCTTGGAATGGACCCTTAAAAACCATCTAATCCAATCCCCCTTCCAATCTAGTCCAATCCCTAGTCTTCAACTAGATCAGGTTGCTCAGAGAACCATCCAACATGACCTTGAATGTTTCCAGGGGTGGGGCATCTACCACCTCTCTGGGCAACTTGTTCCAGTGTTTCACCACCCTTATTGTAAAAAAACTCTTCCTTATATCTAGTCTAAATCTTCACTCTTTCAGTTCAAAGCCATTACCCCTTGTCCTTGCAACAGGCCCTGTGAAAAGTAAAATGCTCGTGCCATTCCTAGATTTGCTTTATGTGGCAAATCTACTGGAGGCCTTTCTTATCCACAGCATGCTTTCTGTTATAGGACTAGGGTGCTAAGGAAAAAGGTACTGTTGAGCCAACTGCAAGTCTCCCAAATATTTTATTGCTGGTAGAGATAATTTAGATTTTCATTGTATCCTGATCAATACCTTTAACATTTAAAAACTGATTTTCTTCATTGCTTTTTAAAAAAGCCTTTTTCCACCATCCAAAATTTACCTAATATTATTTTTCATCAATTCTGTTTATGGAAGATGCATAAGTATTACAGCAGCATAGTTATTGGCAACTCTGGTGTCCTGAGTACCAAATTTCTGGGAAAGAGAAAGTGGCCGTTTCAGTAATGTCTGAATATACATTCTGGTAGCAAGTCCAAGATCTCCATATATTTAGGGATAGAGGCATTACTAATTGCCATGATTTTTGAGAAAAACATAGTTTTTAGACAGAAAAGAAACAAAAAAATGTAATTTGAGTATTTCTCTTAATTTAAACATTTCCTTTAGCTCCATTTTACATGTAGCTTTCCAGGGTGAAGTATTTGTGCCTAAGTTGAACTGGCCCAGCATAGAGACAGTCAAGGAAGAGTTATCTTCTTTACTCAAGCTGGGATGACAGTAGCTGCTGTATGCACCTTGGCTGCAATCTGCTACAGAGATTAGATGTCCTGACTAGGACGTAGTTGGCTTTCAGTCCTTTGTATCTAAGAACCCACAATATTCCATTCCCCTCACACCCGCAGGTACCCAAATTTCCCCAGTCAAATGCCTTGAGTACCTATTACTCATGCTTGGAACTGCTTCCAGCTAAGTCACAACCCGCTCTCATCAGGACATGTTTTCTGCCTGAGATCCCAGAGGAGCTTGGTCCAGGAGACATGCTGAGAATGTGCTTCTCATTTCCTAAAAGAGCTGAATTCATCACAAAACACAAGACACAAATGAACTGTCATTCCAAAACACAGCCAGAGGAGGAGTCTGGTCAGAAGTAAGTTTTGTGATTGTTTCATCCCTCTTGCTCTCACCAAAATTGTTGCCATTTTCTCTGTTTTTCTTTCATAAAATAAAGCAGGAGGGACAGCTCTGGCCAAGATGTGAGTGAGACACATGGGTTCACCCCATTTGAATCTGGGGGAGTTCAGCCCCTCCATTCCTCACCACAAGAAGCCTGCCCTAATCACCAGTTTCGTGTCCTGAAGATACTCAAAGTGAGAAATGATCTCCGCTATTCCTGTTGACACTATGCTGCTTTACAGAAAAACCCCATCAAACAATTAAATAGTAATTACCAAGAGAGGCAGCAAAGTGCCCACCATTACAATGTTCACCTGGGAGCAGAAACACCTTGATTTCTGCCCTGTTCTAAGCACTAAAAAGTGTGGGAGCCACATTATTTAATCTTTGCAATATTGAATAAAAGCAAGAAAGCACATCCACCATCTCCTTTTTCGAAGCATATCCTAGTCCTTAATGTGTTTTTAAAAGGGATGAGTCAGAGTCCTAAATATTGGAGAGGGCCATGTCTGCTAATCTCAGTCATTCTGCAGTTCAGACTGGGTTTCTTAGTCCGGGGAAGGGACAGGGTAAAGCACTCTCTTGGTCACCAGTCCTCCACTCCTGGTTGTTCAGCAGCTTAAGTCAGTCTAAGCCAGAAGTGCTGTTCCTCTCCCTTCCAGATGTCAGTGACCACAGTGAATTAGTTCAAGGAGTTAATTCATCTGACAACTAATAATTTGTTTCTACAGAGTTAGTTTTCTGCCACAATACCTACTTGATTTGGGTTACCACATGGTAGAAACACATCACCAGAAAGCAGGAGTCAAAGAACCAAGGGCTTGGACTTAAATTGACCAAAGCTGCCAAGGAGACTCATACTTGCAGTGCTGCTTTTGGAAATTCATTTGGAGGTGCACATCCTGTCCACATATTGCAGATGCCCAAATACTTGCTGTTCTCTTCTAGGAGGCAAAAAAACCAAACTCATAAACCCTGTAAAAGCAAATGGCTCATTGCCTCTTTGCAGACAGAGTTTTCTGGTCTGGTACCTGGAAGCCAGCTGAGCAGGGCCAGCTCTGGGACACCCAGAGCTCCTCACAATGCACTAGAAGCAGAAGAGCATCAGATCAGCTTTCTCATTTCCTCATCTTGGTAATAGCGCTCATATGAACTGTGTGATTTTTCCTTCTGGTGTTCAGTTTTATTGGGCTCCAGTTTAAACTTGGGCTTACGCTTGTGTTTAATGTTTTTTGTTCTCTTACAAAAAATATCAACCTGTGCAATAGGACTAACATATAGCAAAAACTGAATTAAAAGCTAAAAAATGTGGTCCAACTTGTGAACTGTTGTTCAAACAAATGGAAAAATGTAATTAGGGAGCACATTAAAACCAACAAAGTCTGGGTGCCTGCCTGGGACAAAGACTAAATCTACAGTAAATTTAACATGCATCAAATAGCCTGACAAGTTCTCTTCAAAGATCTGCAATTATTATCAAGTGGATATTCAACCTGACTGGACATCCTAAAAGGTATTTATCCTTGCATAGAAGTTCTACAGCTATGTGGTTATCTTAAACCCATTTCTCCTCTACCCCATAGTTTCTCTTTTTTCTCTTTTATTCTATTTATACTATAATCAAGTCTCCTGAAACTTCATCTGGGTGGAGAGTGCACTGAAGGCAGACCTTTTCTAAGCATTTCTTCTGATACAGCATTTGATTTGGGTGCAGATGAGCTCTTCTGGGAGTTGTATCAGACAATTTTGAAATTGTTGCTTTCTGAAAAGAAACTATTTGTTTTTAATCTTTCAAATGCCATGAGGACATCAAACAAGACTGTAAGGAAATTACTTCCTGGGGTCAGGACCCGTGCTGATGGAGGCAGAATGTGGATGGATTTAGGAAACTCCACTTAACATTTCTGGATTATCTGTCAGTCCCTGCTCCAGAGACATGTGGAAGTGACAAGAAGCTGTATGTTCCTGTCTGTTACATTATTAGTTTGACAGGAGTCATATACGGGAGATGAAAGCTCTTGTTTAAAAGTGATCATGGGACTGAAGTAAATAGTGTATACCACCTCTGGTAATTCCAGACAGGGCTCACTTAGGGCAGACAGGTCCACTATTGTGGACATAGTACCTTAGAGAAATGCAAATAGCAATTTTTTACAAGTTAAAGTTTTCCTCTGGTTATCTAAATTTTTTTTTTGTATCTATCATTATCATCTTGTCCAAGTGCCACAGAATCTTAAAAATCTGTTTCTCAAGTCCAAGCTCGACTTTTTGACTACCTACTCAAAAAGAAAAGACTCCTGGCTGCTCATCCAATAGTCAATCACTTGTTCTTCCACCTGGATTTAGAAAGCAAGGTTTAAGTTCACCATGAGCAGAAAAGGGACTTAACACCTGCATCTCTTGCATCCTCTAGCTTTGTATCTGTGAACAATGACATCCCCTTTGACGCAACCTATGCACAAGTGAGAAGTCACTTGATGCAAAACTGGAAAGATTTTGAAATCATAGATATGTTTCATGAAATGGAAAAATTATTTTGTACATGAATAGCTGAAATCCATCATTTCACAACCTGCAGTTTTCAACTCCGATTGAAAGAAGTAACTGACTAAAAGACAATAAGCAACAATTTAGCCAGGCTTCTTAAATTTTAAGATAGTCCTCAGCTACTGGATCATCTTTACTCTCCAGTCTGTCTGATCAATTTGGTATGGTCCCTGACTTGGCCACAAGTGGAACTTCCTTTATTAACTATTAAAGTTATGGTGAATGGCTGTTGTAGAAAGTCTAAAGTTTATGTTTTTTAGTGGAATCTGAACAGTTACTTGTAAAATGCTTCTGGCTCATCTACTGTCACTCTGCCAGATGGGAATCATAGCAGGATTGCCTGCTGCCTTCTATGTAGAGTTGGACACACTGACAAAGTGTCCTCATCTCCATCACCAGATTTTCTAATTAGTTAATGTAAACATTACCTCTGCACTGATGTTTTTTCCTGAAAGGAATGTCTTGCTTGTACACCATCAAATTTTAGTGTATGAGAGAGCAGTGAAGATGAACACTTAAAGACAAATCAAATAAAGAATCAGTGTGGTCTGTTAGGGGAATGCAACAACTTACTGTAAGGGAACACTGCTAAAACCAAAGTGCAATAAAAGACAGGTTTTTATGCTAAATTAAACTTTAATTATCAGGATTGCACCTGGAGCATGGAACTCATTTCTTCAGTTAAAAAAAATGCAAGTACCTTTCTGTGAGACTAACAGACTGACCAACTTTTTTCAGCCGCCCATGAAAGTGACACAAATGCACAGAAACAGGAATAAATGAATAAATGGGGAAGCAACATTTCTTTCCATTGCTGCACTAACTTAGATGGAAAAGGATACACCATTAAAAGAGAAAGGGTGATAAAAGCATAACACTAGATGGCTAAGTTTGCCTTGTACTTTGGCATAAAAGCTCAGGATCATCAGGCTGAGTGTTCTGAAAGCTCCTCCATTCAGCAGGACTGAAAAAAAACAATTCCTACACTTTGTTATGAGTCAAGCCAGCAAGATGTTTTTAATGGGCTTTCAGGCTTGATTTTGGAAATATCATAGTGTCACTTATGGTAAAACTAGAACAAATAATAGCATCTGTCTTGAATATAGCCATCTCAGCCCCATTACACCATAGCAATGCCATTAGAAGCAAACCGGTTTTCCTGTCCTGTATGTCTATTAAGTTATCTTCCAAAGTGATAGCATTCTTACCAGAAAAATTTGCCAAGCATGCCTAAAGACTGATTAACTGTTTTTATATCACTTCCATTTCTCCATCTATTGCAGCTCCTGATTTCCTTTGGTTGATGTTTTGAGTATTACATCAAAAAAGTAATTTATTTCCCCCATTTGATATCTGAAGGAGGCTGATGTTTAGTTTGCATCTACGTTAGTATAATGGCAGTTGAGAGCTTATGGATTAGTTACTCCAGATTTAGAGAAATTCAGCTTTTCAAGAAGCTATAGTATGGGAGGTTGGTTGCTGGATTTGGGGTTTGGTTTTTGGTATTTTTTTTAAAAAAAGCATTGTCCTGCTACCTTTCCCAAAGGAAGCATACCAAAGTAATCCATGTAGAATGGAAGTGTGCTCACAGGGTGATTAATGTCAGCTGTCACTGGAGAAAATGTTTGAGCAAGCAAAGGTGTACACCGTTTAGCATGGGATGGAAAGCTTTGAATCTCTTTCATATCATTTTGGTGACAGAATCTGACTTAGTGCTGAAGACCAAAGTATTATTCTCTTGACTGCAGCTTAGCCTCCATAAACTCACTTGAGCTAATGGACTTTCAGAGCTAAGCTACTAGAAAGGCATAGCTACAGCAGGAAACCAGGCTGCGATTATTCCTGAAATCTGAGGTCAGTCTGTTAAACTTCTGAACTTCTGAATAGCTTCTGAATGAACCTCTAAACTTCTGAATGGCTTCTGAACCTCACTGACTCAAATCGCAGTTTCCTGACATGATGATAGAGCATAAACCATCTTTCTTTTTGCCAAGTGGCTATGAACTGCCACTGGAGCTCTACAGTAGATATCTCTGCGGCTGAAGCATAAGCACTCACTGAATAACAATGAAGCGGTGTAAAGGAGGATGGAGCACAGAGAAAGGGAGCAGAAAAAGCTGAGACAGCTGACAGAATTGCTTTGTAAAGGAAAACAAGGTGAGCACCTGCAAAGTCCTGCATCATGGCATGTGTCATTCTCTTGAGCAAGGAGTGGAAAGTAAACTGTCCTCCGCATTTGCCCAGGAGTAATCCTGACTCATTTAGGAAACACAGTGTATCATCCTTCATAGGAGTAAAAAACACAAGGGCTATCCATTCTGTGTTAAGAACTTTGTCCCTCGTTCCTCCCATCATAAAGGAAAAGAAAAAAAAAAAACCACCAAAGAAAAATACCCTGACCCTTTAATTGTATCTAATATGAAATATATACAATTCTAACTGGGGACGTCTGGGGGATTCAAGAAGACTCTGTGCTCTATATCCTCACTCAGTGGTTTCCTGTATAACACTGCTAAAATCCCACCAAACCCTTACGCACTTGCTTTTATGTTTATATGACCAGCTATAGGAAACCAAACCTCATCTTCCTTTCAGGGTTATTTGGGAATCTGATTTCTATCTCAGGCATTAGGAAACTGATGGAAATTCTATGCAAGTGCATAAAGATACTTTCTTACCCAACAAACTCTGGCTTTACAATAGTTAAGATGGAGTTAAACCAGAAATACTTCTAGACAGCTTTATTGAGTCACTGGTTAAAATGATCACTCTTTGATGTACACTACAGCTTCTCTTTAAATTACGCCTCTTCTCCAACAACTCCTGTAAAGCTTACTGCTTGCTATTCACTTTCTCATTGTAAAATACCAGTTTATATAGTTTTTCCAGTATAAGAGTAAAGGCATGGTAAATGGTGACTAATAATTCCTAGACGTATTTATGATTCAACACCCCTAGAAAGCAGCTATGCAAGTAATAGATACCTGTCTTGTGAAAGAAGCACCAGGGAAATTTCTTAATCCTTGAAGCTGAACTTTTTAGGCAGCAATCACTGTGTATCACTCAGTTTTGCATCTGTGCCCCATTCAGTTGTCCAGACAGGAAACCTTCCAGACAGTTCATGTGCTGAGGTGCACCCAGGACTAAATACCTTATTATAATATTCAGTAAACTTGATTGTGGTCACTCAATCTGTGTAGGCATGGGCAGGAGTAATTATGCGACAATTTACTGTTCTCACATATAAGGTTTCTTTTTGCACAGGTTTACCTTAAACTTCAGATATTATAATATTATAATTCTCTTCATACTCTTTGACTATTTGACACTACTTGACTGAGTGAAGCTCTAGCTTTTCTTTCCCATTATCCCCGGAGGATCCCATATCTTCAGTTCAATCATCTACTTGTCTACTGGTGTACTCAAAAGAGGATAAGCTAATTAGGAGAAGCAGCCTAGATGGCTGTAACAAAAGAGATTAAATTGTCAAAATTTCTAAATATTCTTTTTTTTCTTTTCATTGTCAGATACTTAGAATAACCAAGTTGTTTCTAGCTACTATGTATTTGCTTTAGGGAAAGGAGTACAACCCATGGCCTTTGTATGTACTTTTTGCCATTCAAGTATAAATGTTGTATTAGGTGGAAAAGCTTTGACAACCTAAAAAGCTTTTGCTAGTATTTATTTTAAGTTAAATGCATAACTTGCTATAAGGGAAAAATAATCAGGTATACCCTACTGAATCAGTAGCAATCAGTTAATTAGAGCCAAATTTAAGGTATTTGTTCACATCATAAGAAGCAAGCAAACATGGTTTGGGTACAAGAAGAACTCTCAATGTAATCTCTAAATATTGGTTTGTTTTTTTTCCCAAGCAACTATTTACAAATTCTATAACTTGAGCTCTCATTTCTCCTCTGAATTGTTTTCCCATTTTTAGTCATACCACAGCAGTTTTCCCTATTCATGTGGAAGCACTCAGGGTTTTTTCAGCACAACTGCTTGAAAACAAGATAAATTGGATTCAAAAGGAGAATACAACTTTTAAATCTAGAAAATTAGTGGTTTATAGGCAAGCAGAAATTGATATTATCATAAAAGGATCGTATCCTACTTTTTACTTGCTGGGGTCTCTAGGAATGAGTTGGCACAGAGTCCTGACCTGTTCCAGTCTAGAGGCAGAAACAGAAAGATTTGTCCTGTCCTATTAGCATTGCTAACATCTTCAAAAATGTTCCTGCCCTGAACAGTGAAAAAAAGTCTCTCAGACGTAATAACTTTTTACCAAATAGGAAACATGGAAATTTGGATTAATTAAAACATTGGGGGGTTGGAATTAATTTATTTCGATTCCCAATATAAATTGATTCATTTCAAACCAAAGGTTTCTTTAAATGAAAAACTGGCCCCCATTAATACAAAACAAAACAAACCAAAGTAAAACAAAACAAAACTACTTCAGTGAGATACTCTGGCAACTTCCAAACTTCCTTTAAAAGAATTTTTTTTTAAGAGAACATCTGTCAAAAACAATTGCTTCAGCAGTCAGTTTCGGTTTTGACAAACATAGGCTTTTCTAATTAATGCTTAATTGAAAAATTCCTGACCAGGCCTATTCTAGACTGACATGGGAATTGGCTAGCAGTTGGACACTGTGCAAAAGAAATATGATATTTGCACAACCCAAGGAAGAATGGCTTGCTTAGCCAAGGAGTGAGGGCATAAAATTAAGGTGATGTTATATAAGGCAGCTTCTTTCCCAGAAAAATCTCATAGTGAGCAGAAAGCGTTACTGATTTTGTTTGCTGTGACAGCAAGGGGAACTAGCATGGCCAAATTGGGATTACTTCATGCCCTGGCTGTGGAAAGCATCTGCACTTACTAAAATGTCCTCTGCAGGACATAACAGTAGTATATCAACATGCACAGCGCCAGTATTTAAAAAGTTGAAATTTCACAGGAAATGGGAGTCATCGTTATCTAATTTTGGTTAAAATCTAGATTTCCCGTTACTCCATGGAACAGCCTTTGTCACGGTGATGCCCACGAAACAGCTTATGTTCTGCTAATTGCAGGGCTACAGAAAACTATGTACATGCACACAGTTGCAGAGCTTCATGTTCCTGTTGGAATACCTTAACAGAATAATTACTTTGCCAATTACAAATTAGCCCTGCTTATGAAGCATCTCCCCATTTTTAGGCCAAATTTTCAAGGAAAAAAAAAAAAAAAGGAGTGTTGTTTGCTGCTGCTGCACCTCCCACCACCTTTGGTACTGCTGCTACTACCAGAGCTGCCTCCCGAGCAGAGGGGGTGGTGAGGTGCACTGAGACACGAGTGGTACTAGCAGCAGGAGCTGTACCCATGGAGGTGGAAAAAGTGCAATGATAAGAGCACTATGAAAAGAGTCGGGTACATGTAGGATGAGTGGGAATTTCTGCACTCCTAGGGAGAGGAAATGAGATGCTGGAGAGATTTCAAAATCTTTTTATTGCTCCAAATCTTTTTTTTTTTTTTTTTTTTTCCGCTAGAGCACCACAGGACAATAGTGATTAAAGTCTCCCTGTGCAATTCCAGCTTTCTAGCCACAGCCATTCTGGGGGCAGATATAATTAATCTTTTCCTTGTGCACTTGAGAATGCATTGGGATACCCTCCAAGTCCTCTTCAGCAGACACCTTTGTTCCCCAGGGGGAATTTATTCACTGATACAAATCACTCACTTTGAACATCCTAATCGATATGTTTCAAGAGAGTTTGAATAAATGATGTTTGGAAGCTGTGGTGAATAATTCTTCATTTAGAAGAACACAAACTCTCCTTGAGAGGGAATGCACCATGTATAATTCTGGAGCAGAACTGAGAAAATGGAGAGACACCCCCTAGATACCCAATTCACTAAAGCAGCCAGTCTTCAGTGGGAATTTTAGGGAACAATAAAACAAAAAGATACCGAGGTGTTCTTCTTTCAACCATAACAATAAAAATGGTCTCCTTTGCATAGGCCTCACTGACATTAAAGCCCTGGATGTACCAAGAGGACAACAGATCACTTGTCTCAGCCTCAACAGTCTGGGTGTTACTACCCTCCTTTCCTGAGGACCTGAGGACAGAAAGAGGACATAAACGCCACTGTTATAGGAATCTCTTGTAATGCCCATACATTGATTAAAATTCTTCTTTATTCATCTTGTGTGTACATTTGCTAGTAGGAATGGGGAGGTGAAGGGGAAGGAAGAACACGGGGAGCGTAACGGCTATAAATTACTTGACCCAGCTCCAGCTTGATTTACTTCAATCTACCAAAAGGCTGACTGAAAGGGAGACTGCAGTTTTGAACTGCTGAATGAGAAGTAGGCAGGCACAGAGAAGGAGTCTTTAGAAGTGTCAGAGTGGCTGGCATTTCTGATTTGTGAAAGAAAACCCAGGCTCACCAACACCTCTGCAAAGGAAGAATACCTGCAATAGAGTCAATGGGGTAGTCAAATTTAAACAGGGAGATCAGGATCTGGCTTTTTGTCACTGAAGTGGCAAAATTCACGAATACAAATAACAGTTTCAATATAAGCAATTAAAATAATAAGTGGTGTGAGTGGGAAAGGACCCACGCCAGCAAAATTGTTCTTCTGGATTAATTCGCATTTGAAAAGACCACAAAGTTGATAGAAGTGCCAATGGAGCTTTTCAGCCCCTCTTCTGGCTCTAAAACAGAAATTAACTTGGGCAAAAATGAGAACAGCAGTCCAATGGAAATCTGTCTTATTTAAATATTTGTGTTCATCTCAAATGATTGAAATAACTCTGCAAAACTCTGAACTTTGATTTAGAAATACCAAACCATCGTTTGAACAACTCCCAAGTATTGAATACTTGAATACTCCCAAGTATTTGAGGCATTAATTGCAGAATAGCAGCTTTCCATTGCATCAAGATGTTCTCTACCCACAGTTTTCCATGATGCATGTCCAGTAATGGGACTTCAGTGATACATTATGGGATTTAGGCAGCAAGAGGAAAACTGCATCATAGGAGATAAATCTACTGAATGCTCCCAGCATCTGGGAAATTGATGAATCATGGCATCAGTGGCAGAACAGCCTAATGTTGAACTGAGCAAATCTGAAAAGGGGAGAGGGGGTGGACTCCCCCAACCAGAAACTTCGAATATAACCAGCAACATCTTTCCACCACTACTACACCCCTGGAAATCTGTAATGTTGCAAAAATGCTGTTTTCCAGCAATCATGGGGAAACTCTGATTAGTCCTTGGGAGAACCAGATAAAATGTTGTTCAGTAATTTGCAGCAAGACACAACTATTTGTTTCTGCAGAATCTTTTGCATTTTTTAAACTTGAAAATATCTCTGAAAACTTTTGTCTACTATCTGCTATCATCAGCAGCATTTAACTTGAGCCTGTTTTTCTGGGAAAAAAAGTGCAAACATGGTTGTGAATATTATTGAGTAATTCACAAGTGTTTCAGGATAGAGCAGTTTATTTGGAAGTTTCGTTGATGGATAAATAAATCACAAGTAGGATACCTGGCGACTTCACAAGAGCCTGAACGAGAGTGGCCAGCTACATCACCTGCGTATTTTTTCATAAGTCATTTTTTGCCTCAGCTGAATTAGCTTTCGTGTCAGAGCACATGGTATTAACGGAGTACGCAGCTTCTGGGTTCTCATCACTTTCATTAACTACATTCAGATTATCTGTAATGATTAATCAACTTGAAAAAAAAATTGCCTGGCAACATGCCTTTAACCACTTCCTGCTTGTGTGCCATTAAAAGCACTGCCTCTACATGGGAGGGAAGGGTGGCAGATGTATTTACATACAAATAGAAAAAACAAATCTCCCTCATGTTGCCATGTTCCTCCTGCAGTAAGAATTGCTTATGGAGTTATCTCAGCCCATACTGGGGGACCTTATTCCTGCGGTTCTCTCTGCAGAACAGCCTCCTCAGGAGGGCTGGGGACAGGGATGGAGCTGCTTGTTTGGCTTGGGGGAGGGAGGTCACAATGGCCTCCGAGGGAGGCTGACCGCAGCCAAGCACCAGTTCAGAGCAGCCAAAGTAGGAATGGAAACTGCTACCCCAGCTTTACAGGGAAAAAGAAGCAAATCATCCTCCACTGAGAGTTGAAATTCTGGAAATGGGGAAGGCTAATGGAGAAGTTTCAGACGTTCCTTCATTTTGGCAGGAGTTGGTGCTATCTAGAAAAGAAGATGGGCAGAAAAAGACACGTTTCTGAAAGCAGGTGGTACTGAAGAGTCTGTTGTTTTTCATTATCTTTTCTAGCTTGAGATGGTTAACCACCAGTCTATGTTCAAAATATAAGCAATGCACAAAAAAGAGCCCCAGAAACAACATGGTTTTTAAGAAAACATTACATTTAAGTAAAAATGGCGTTTATGATGGGTCTAGCTTTCAAAGGTAATTTTGGGAAGGTGAGTTCAGATACAAAACAAGACTAGGACTGCAATCTGAAGCAAAGCTCTTGGCCTACTGAAAGATCTGGAATTAACTCTTAGCAATATGTTTATGGCTGGGCAGAGGAAGTGCCCCTGCCTGAAGTTTTGAATGGTAAACAGGACTTTGATACTGTGGAAAATGAGGACAAACATAAAACACATTTAAAATTAGCGCTGAAGTAGAACGGCATTCAGAACTCAAAGTCCACCATAGGCAGCACCCTGCAAACAACACAAGTATGGCTGCCCAGGGTGGGAAAACTGAAGGAACTGTGTTGGAATACACCCTTAGGAAGAATCTGCAAACTTCAGGAAAGTCAACGAGCAGAAGAATGCTTCCTGGATTATTAACTGCAAATATTTGGAATGCTCAGTTATCCAATGTTGAATGCTGAAGCACAAGTTAATATTGTGCTGGAAATGCTGACAGTATGGCAGAAAGAAAAGGAACAGCTAGTAACAAGTAACCAGAACAGGATTTTCAAGGTGACTTTTCCCCCATGAGAGGACAGCAAAATAACAAACGGAAAAGATAACTCCTGCAGTGCTGCTGGGGAAAAGCAGTCCTGTTCGGGCTGATATCTGTTCTGTCTTTTCTTCTTCTCTGTAAGATGTCCTCCCTTCAGAAGAGGCTTCAGGTGGCCGCCAGTGGAATGGTAGTCCGGAGGCCTCTGCCCCTGAGTGCTGTGCGGTTGCCCTGGGGTGCCTGCCACATCAGCCTCATTTGTTTCACATCTGTGAGCTCCTTTGTGCAGCACAGGACAATTCTTCATCAGTTGTCTCGAGGCATAACTGAGTAACTCTACTGGGATTTTGTTTATTCTTCTTGTCTATAATGTGGAACGAAGCCCCTTCAGGAGATGTTTGTTTGAACTAGCAAGGACTGACAGACTGGCATCAGGCATGCTGACTTGTGTCAAGTGTGCTGAGAAGAAATGCTGAGTTTTTCTTTTTCAGTTGTGCATTCACTGAATATGCCAGAACTTTGCAAGAAGCATGAGTCAAATATAAAACATAACATGAAAACGTCATTTAGTTTGAGAGCTCTTGAAACAAAGCAGTGGTCTCTTTTATTGAGAAATATTGTGTTTAATGTCCTTCTGTGAAGCTCCTGTTCTTATTTATCATTGCACTTAGTTGCACACCATTCAGGTATCAACAAGGAAACACATACAGTAGATCTCTGAGGCTGTGCAGTTGAGTTAAATATTCATCTTTTGTCTCAAAGGAAAAGGATTTATTTAGCTGCAGCAAGTGTAATGTTTTTTCCTTTGGGAAAGAGCTAGAATGTCAGAGGAATCTCTGACCCACATCATGCAACCTAAGAAACCGCCCATATGAAGCAAACTTATGTCTAATACTTAAGACACAGATAGGCTTGCAGTAAATAAAATCAATTCCATATAGCTTTCTGTCATTTATGCATTTTTTAAAGATTCTGTCCCCAAAATCTTTTCTACCTAAGTTTTTATGAGTAAAAATGTTTCAGAGATGTTTACCTTCTTCAGGATGAGAGATTCATCTTCACTTTGCTTCAAATTAGAGACAAAAAAGCATATCACAGCCACTGAATGTTTTTGAAAGTCCTATCATACAGAATATGTTGTATTTTTCATAAGATGAAAGATATATCCTGGTCCATAACAAGCTCTGCTTGCTACTAGAATTATGCCCTAATTTCCAGTTTACTCACTCAAAAAGGCTTCATTATTCTTTTATTACAAAGGGTTTTGGAAGAAAAGATACTATAAATAGCTAATGTACAGATTTTAAAACAACTCATTCAATTTTTATTTGTAATAACATATAAGTATTATAGAATGACATATTATAGAACGACCTCCTTTCTAATTGTCGCCTTCTTGAAAAAAAGAGACTGAAGTAGTTTCTGGTATTAAACCTCCTCCTTAACCTGCTACAAAGCTTGGTAGCTTCGATCATATTTTCTAGGTTTTTTGCATAACTTTTTTCCCCTCTCCAAAGCATGTGATGAAGCTGCACAATTGGCGGGACTGGATCTACCCTAAATACTCATGATACACAAAGTAAAACTACGGTGGGGTCTGGTTCTGCTTTACTTAATATACCTGGGCTAGACAGCAAGCACTATTCTTCTCCTTCCACACCCTCCCCCAATAACACCCTTTACCCTTTGCCTCAATGACCGAAGTTAGCTCCTGGATCACAGCTGTGGCTGGATGAATGGGAATTTATTACTCAGCGATGGCCTATTACGGGCTATACTGCTTAAAGCTCTTTACATTTATCTGACTTTTTGTTTTGGTGTCCCAAGCTGATGATGCTTCTAAGACCTTACTGGATCTGCCTGTCTGCCGCTCTCCACTAACTTCATGTATGTCATCCAATTTCAACCAAACGACAGGTCAAACTTTCAAAGATAAAGACACAAAATTAACCCAAGTGCATGGAAAAAAACCCAGCAGCCAAGTGAAGGAGAGAGGTCCTACTAAAGCTCTGTGGAGAGAAGATTTGGTCTGCAAGCTTAACCTTTACTGGCCAACACAGACTCTGTATAAACCTCTGCTTCTGGAAGAGTTGCTGTGACAGCTCACTAAGGTCCTCAGGGGGAATCGGTGTGTGAGGTCTCAGTACCATTTGGCCTTGTACCCAGGCTTGTTCCCAAGCTTCCCTCATTCCCCATGCTCTTACAGGTCTCACAGCAAGGTCCCACTTTCAAAGAGAATTTGGGACAGAAGTCAATGCCCAAGCCACAATACAGTTGAATCGCTGGGGGAGGGCAAATTGTGGGGAAGATGGGGCTGTGGAAAGCTGGCTGGGACAGCTGTGCTGTGCCCATAGTTCTTTTTAATCTACTAAATGTTGTCCTTTGACTTACAGCCGACAGGCTGCCCAGAGCTCTTGTACAGTTCTTTTCAATTAAAACATTACCTTGTCCTCATCGTTGTGGACATAATTTTTCCAAAATTCAGGAAGAAAACTACCTATCTCACTGGCTGGAGGAAATATAGCTTTTTATGCAAAGCTCTCTAACCTTTTTAGCATGAAATACTGGATAAAAGGATGCTTATGAACTTCCCTCATGGACCATACAGTCTCTGTGGCAGTAAACAAGGACATCAGACAGGCTGCATTGCCAGTGAGCCAAGCTTTTATAAGAGGAGTGATAGACCAGACATTCACATCAAGCTTCACTCAGTAATCTGTGAAGACAGTGTTCCAAGAGGTCTCGTCTGCTCATCTTCAGGGATCTATTTATCTAAATTAAATCGGTTCACTCCATCCCATTGCATACTCAAGTGGAAGAGCTACTTTAATGCCTTGCTTTACAGTAACAGAGCTGGTGATTATAAATTTGTGTTTATGCTCAGCACAAGAGTAGAGAGCTTGTAAATGTGCAGAGCTGACTAGACATGACACTTCATGCCAAAATTTGGATGTTTCCAGAGATTTCAAAGGTTTCAAGTTTTCACTGCATGTTCTCAGTCCCTCCTGTCTTACCAGTAGCTTTTTAAATATTGGTACAATAAATTGGACTTGGATTATGAAAAACCATTCATTTTATACTATGGGAGAGTAGTTTCAGGTTCCATCCTTTAAACTTTATAAAAATGAGGTCTTAAAAATAGACCTTTTATGTAAGATTTTGTCTAATTCACTTATAAGTGGTCTCCCAAAAGTTTTTCTGCATTTGCATGTATTTTTTTCTTTTCTGAGCAGAAGATGAGTTGCAATTCTTTTTCTCTTCTTAAGCTTTGGAAAAAATGCAGTAGCACCACAGTCTTCCCTAAGCCCATACTTCTTCGGGAAGCACCATCATACAAAGAAAAGGGGGAACAAATTAACTACTGGAATATTACTTACTGTTGGTGTGTGTCCCCCAAAGTAAAATATCCTTTCCCAGGAAAAGGAAGGAAAAATGGTTGATTCTTTCTATGCAAATTTGTATTTAGCATGTGTAGAAATGCTAAAAGAGTTAACTCCCATGCTTGATAGGGCTAAAAACTAAAAAAGGAAGAAAAAATCCTATATTGTTTTTTAATATGTAAGTTTTCCATAGTGTAATAGCTGTCAGATTCTGCAGGGAGATATAATTTATTCTTTTCTGTTAGTGAATATGAAATACATGCACAGCGTGCTGTAAAAAATTTGTTTACTGGGATGGTTGGAAAACCTGTTTTTTTTAAACTGACACACTAAAAAAATGACCATGGGAGGAGAAAGGAGAGGAGAAAGAATCATAATTGGTTTTGTTTTCTTTCTCTGAGCCTCCATACATCCCTTCCAATACACAACATGCTAACTAGCTTTAGGGGCTTCTCACACTAATTTCAAAACATCTCAAGCCCTCTGCCTCAGTGTGGTATTTTGGGAATCTCTATTAGCTTAGAGATACCAATTTGACCGTTAGGCATTTTCTGTATAATTTAGACATTTATGGCTTTCTTTTGCTGCACACATGCATCATACCTCTATGTTCAGGGGAGAGAGACTATACTACAAGTGTCCACTACTTGGTGTTGTAAAGTACCCACAGCTACATAAATCTATGGTAGTCAGAAAGTGACCTGTGAGTAGCTCTGGAGAAACTCCTTTTCCAGGCAAGCTAACAAACAAGATGCTACTGAGGATTCAGGCAGCTGAGGCAGCTGCTCAAGTGATGAGGTACACAAAGGAGGCTGCAGCTTTCTTCATGGGAATCCTTCCAGCAAGCGAAGGGATAAAACAAGGACAAGGGAAAGGAGAGAAAGCCTGCCTTCTCTCACTGAAAAGTAAGTTCAAGAAAGCTCTTGTAACGGCAAGGGGATGGAAGTCTGGAAGTCTTATTTTTCTTTTTCTCCACAAATCTCTTTTTATTTCCTGTGCTGCCTAGTGCCTTTGACAGATGAGTTGTAGTGAGTCTTTCTGCAGCAGCATTAGACACACAACTGCCTGCTGTATTGCTCTGCAGGTTACCAGTTTCACAGCAGAGCTGACAGACATCTCGGCCAGGAAAAGCCAGTGACCTTGGGAGTGGGAAGGAAAGGAGGCCATGGAAAGGGAGATGAGCTAAGACACTGGTGCAAATCAGGAGGAGGCAGGTGGTCCTATCAAAGTCTGTCACTCTGCTATCAGCTGAGTGCATCCGGTACCACTGCACTGGGTTGTTGCAGGTGAATGTAAATCAAAGCTCGAAGAGCACGATTTCATCATTTTTAAGAACTCTGTGATGCTTTTTTCTGCTGTCAGGGAATCTTAGAAGAAAACAGCTTCATGGTCTAGACCAGTGGCTTCCACTGCCCAGAGATGTGTTAGGCATCAGGCATGCCTCAACTTTTCCATGAGATGTAGATAGAATTTTTATATTTTTATATATCAGCAACAAAATAAATGTTGTTGCTGAATTTTTTTCTTTGTTAACATATATATATATATTTCAAGGCACCCAGAAATTGGAAGCTGTGTGTCTATTCTTCTATATCTCAAAAAAGCCTCCCATTAAAATTTTGAAGCTTTTCAAGGCACATAGCTTGTCACCTGTCTGACGCCCACTCTAATTTCTTGCTTCAAAATGGTTCTAACCCAAAATTTAGTCAGGTAAATCCATGTCTTCTGTCTTCCATATTTGTTTGTTGTCTTCTCATTTTCCCACTGTTGTCAGCTGCTCTTTTTATTTCATGCCTGTTTTTTCTGGTAGCGTGCTGAAGCAGAAAGGGATAGTTCTTCCCAATGACTGTCCTGTGCTTGTGGTTGTGATCAGTGGCTCCTACCTCTCTCTGCACTGGTGAAGCTTCAGCCAGGTCTCAAAACTAGCAGTAAGGGACTTGGAACCTGGGGAGGGGAGAGCACCAATTACAGGGATGTGACAAAGCCTTGAGGAAGCATGTGGCCACAGTGCTCACTACAGCACCCCCCAAACCCTTCTGCTACTAAAGAAAAGGGCCAGGTTAATTTTATAAGTGGGGAGTCCTCTTATGCAACACAGCATGAGGGACATGAAGCTTGGTAGCAACCGATGGAAAAATGAGAGTCACTGGATGGGACGTGTGACCAACAGGTAGACAAAGCAGCATTTAATGCAGAACAAGCAAGTATGGTGAAAGAGACCAGTGGAAATATGGGATATCAGGCAACAAACATTCCCCAAGCAGGGGAACAATAGGTGTTTCTGTAAAAAGAGATGAGGAAATTAAGGTAAAGCTTTGTTATGATGTGGGGAGGAGAAAGGGGAGATAGAAAGAGACTAAGACATCGATGTCAAGAATAGCAGATACCGAGTAACAGAAAAAAAATAAAAGGAAGAGGTTTATTTTGTCTTACTTTTTTTTATTTTTACCTAACATCTAGGAGCACAGAAGGAACAGACTTACACGACAAGACAACTGGCATGATAACCATAGTAATTTTGGAAATTGCTCAAGATTCCATAAATAAAAAAACACAACTTGGGGAACATTTGATTACAATTTGTAGCAGAGATTTGGATGGGGATAGCAGATTTCATCCTAAAGCTACAGTTTAAAATGTTCATGGCAGCAGAACCATCCAGGGAATAATTAATATATCTGCCTAAAGTGAAAATTAATGATCTATATAGCCCTGATAAAAATATAGCAATTAAATAGAAAGACATACTAAGGAAATTGCAGACAAACCTGGAAGAAGTCAAGAACAAGCTTGTTTGCTTTTAATTATTTGAATGACTGTTAGACCACATCCCAAAACTGAGTTGGCAATCTGGAAGATGCTTAGGCAAAACTATGATTACAAATTTGTTCTTTTCAAAGTACTCAATGTTTTATGCTGTTACCATATGCATCAACAATACTGCACCCATGGCGTAGCACCAGTCCTGGTACCAGTAAGCACAAGTTATCTTTACTGATAGTCACAGAACAATGGAAAGATCTTGTCGATAGTAAAGATAACCAAGAAATGGACAGAGGATAAAGAAGGATAGAAAGGGATCCCTCCTATGTCATTCTGAATCATCCCTTGTACCTTATCAGGTGCTAATTGTAACCCTGCACAAACTGATAGGTAAAAACCTGTCTACTAAGAGTCAAACACATAGAGAAATGCTTGAGCTGATATGGACATCATTATAGGAATGCTAAGGAATAAAAGCGCCACAAAGCTGATCCTGTTATGCAGGTGAGCAGATGGCCACACACAGCATAGGCAAGAACCCAAAATCTCAAGCTGCCATGGACTGCAGGTCACTTAAAGCAGCTACAAACTTGGGGTGAGAGTGGAGGAGACGAAACCAAAGCAACTGTAGAGTAGTAGTATGGAGTATCATACACTGACATACAAATCCTGGGGAAACTCTGGAAAACCCTAAGCTAAGGAAGAAGTCAGAAGCGGTAAGACAAATGTGTTGTCTGGAGATAGCAGCAAGATAAATAGCAGAGAAATAGCAAGGTGGAAGCAAGAACCTTGCCAACAGCACAGTCCACGAGAGAGAGTCAAGGCTTTAAACTAACTGCTGTCGATCCAAATGCCAGCACGGTGGGAAAGAGCACATCCCATGCACAGAGTAGACACTGGTCTCCTCTCCCTTCCTCAGACCAGCAAGCATTAGCACTAACTAGAGGAGCAGAAATATCAGGAGCTTGCTATGAGTTTAACAGAAGTAGCACAGCTTGTGGGACAGAAGTGGAGATTCATTACCAATGGGTATGTGTCCAGTCAGACCACTACCTGTCAAGGGTAAATATTCCTTTTGTTCCAGGGACATGAATTTCATAGATATTGTAATTGGACCAGAGTGTGGTACCTGGACCTGCCTTTCTTATTGGAAGCCACTTGGGTTAGATCAAGCCTATCCACATGTAGTGCTTGGATTAACCTCCCACTATTTCAAGCCATCCAGAAAGACCCTAAGCCGCCTACCTCATGCCACCTTCCACTGTTGCCACCATGTTAACCTTCTGTCCCTGCCACACAAATCGCTTTATTTCATCTATTATACCTTTTTTTCCTTTTTTTTACTTTTGAGGGTGGCTCAGGAAAGGAGGGCTGGAACACACAGACCCTGTGAGAGGATACCTCAGAAGACAGTCAGTGAAACTAAACACAGCATGATGAGCAAATATCCAGTTATTTCAAAAAGCCTATGTTAAGGAAGCCTTTTTGAGGCTACTTCTGTCCAAATTTGTGACTTCTATTTCCAGAAGGAATTTGAAAAATAAAGGGCCTTGGAAGTAGAGAATGCAAGCCTTCATTTTACAATGACAAATGTGGATTCTGTCACTTCAAATACTAGAACCATCCAAAGAGGTTTCAGAAAAGCAGTTCTCACACTAAATATTTTTCCTAATTCATTCCTTAGTTTTTCAGTCTGTAGTAGCACGTGCACCATAAATGAAAGTTGTGTACATTTATTTGATTAAATGCTGACATTTCTGCAGATGAAAATTTGCCAGAATGGCCTTATGTGCAGAAAAAGCAGTTCACCAGCATTAAAGCTTGCTTGGTACTTGAATTTCACTTGCAAATCTTTTTTGCCCTACATTAGCTACAAATTCTTGTGTTGGCCCTATGATTATTTTCTTAAATTTCTGCTGAAATTTGTATAGAATCTGTGATCTGTGCAGTTCACATAACCCCCAAATGACATCTGGCTCTTTACACAAAGAAATGGCTTTGAGCTCAGGGAAACTTATTTAGAAATTACAATACTAATGCATGCAGTAAAGCTCTCTGTGTTCTCAAGAGTCTTCTTAGTGTCCTCTTTATGGAGAATGTCATGGACTTTAACAAACACTTCTTTAATTTTCCAGCAATATGTCAAGATCTGTATTCCCCCCCGTGAAGAAAGTATCTTTTCAGCTTTCTAAAGTGTAGTGGTTTCATGTGTCTCAGTCAGCTGCAGCCATGCTAGCCACAACAGGTAGATAGATGTAGCGTAAAATGGGATTCTCAGATATTTCTCAAACACATACAAATAAAACCAATACGCTTAAAAAAGATAAAAGGTTTCCTGATGAGTTTTACATTTTGCTCTTTATAAAATGTTCCTGAAGACTGTAGAGTACTCTTAATCATAATTTTAGTACAGCTCCTTAAAAACCACATGCAGATCTCAGACTTTTCAATAATGCATTACTGTCAGGCTTAATGTTTTGTTACTGAGCAGTAATGTCTGATTCAGAAGTACAAATGCATTTCTACTTGATGATGCACAGATTTGAGCAGGGCTTCCTCAGGATAGTAAGTTCACTATAAAATAATAAAAAGAAAAGTCAGACATCCTTTATGAGCACAGAAGCTGTCTGGCAAAGTCATAAAAAGAATATTACTGTACACAAAGCAAGGATTTTATAATGTTCAGCTGAATTGCACAGTTTCAATTGAAATGAATATTCACACAGCAGTGCTCTACCCTAATAAAATGCTTAATGTCTGAACACTTTCTGCCAAGTGTCCACACAATTTCTTTTTCTGTCTATTCCACCAATGGACAGAATGTCCACTTTATGACCTTCTCAGGGCTTGCTCTGAAGGACTTTAGTAAGAGTCAAAGGTGTCCGAAGCAGAAGACCTGACAGGCGAAAGATGTCTGTATGGTAGAGGTGTACATGTCTTGAAACTCTTTGCTGAGTTGCAGTAACTAATAGAAGAGCAAGATGTTTTGTTGTAGACACTCAAGTCCAGTTCCCCAAAAGAAAAATTTATTAGATGCAATAACCTGTTGTCTGAGCCAAAACGCATTCAAAACCTACAATGTGGTCTGCCATTTATACAAGAAGAATGAGAGAATGGAGGCCTTGGGGTGTCTTGGGCACTTCAAGCTACTCAGGAGAAATAAATTCCATCCATGGTTCTGCCACCTTGGTAATCAGTATGGGACCATCAAAGTTAAGAGCAATTGTTCATAGGCAGCCAAGCTTTTAAAATTAAGAGCTATAATATATGCATGCCCTTTATTGGCTGAACTCAGCATGTAGAGTCTGTGCACTGGCCTGTATGGCACATCAACATGGGGTATGTATACAATATGAAGGTCTAGTTGCAAATACTGGGTCAACTTCTCATATGATTCAGACCTTCTTACTCTTCACAAGTTTTTAGAACTTAGACATGGTGCAAAATACAGTTTTTGAAGAACACAGAAAAGTAAACGTGTTAACATTTGGAGTTATAATTCAAATTCTGACATGACTACTGTTAACCAGAATAGTTTTTACAAGTTGCCTTTTGCATTGATCTTTCCTTCCAAAACACAAACTCTTAAAAAACACAAATATTTCAAACTTTCCATACTGCTGCAATTAATTGAAATTTTCCATGTAGGCTATATTTAAATCAATTAAGGTGCAATTAAGGTTCCATTGTTGCCAATAACTTCTAATTTTTCTGTAATAGACTACAGATACATTGAAATAAGTAAATGGAGCCCAAGGTAATTCAGTTATACTTCTTCTTCTGGAATACTTACTCTTCTTTACTACTTTACATTAATTTATTTGTGAAATACTGAATGGCTTTCAGGACCCAGTGGAAAAAGTCAGACTGTACCCATGTCAAGGTTTCTCTTGGAAAGAGTGACTAGTATGAATGCGATTGCTCTATGAAGACTGTATAAGTGGTCAGCAGCACTTAAAAGTGTGTCTATGGCTCTGCTGTCTTGATTTCACTGTTCACTTGGCATTTTGAGGAGTGTATGGAAATCTTTATAACTCACAGACATCTGATAAATCCCCTTGGTCTGTCTTCATTTAGCTCATGGTACCCTTAAGACACTCCTCTAGATGAATAAAGACAGCACAGATAAAAGAACGGTGCTGTGTTAGGGCTGCCTTTGCATTGCAAGAGCAGCACATGCATCTGTGAGATTATTTAACTGGCAGGTGCATCCAAGCAGTGCTGCATTGTTCTGGTATGCCAGTATGTCTGTCCTTAAAAATACTATGGTTTTGAAACAGCATATCACAGATCATTAGAAGTAACATATTATGGCATTCCCTGAGGGTTTTTGTATAGTGTTTGGAGTTAAAAAGGTGTCTTATATACTAAAAATTCAATAAGGCACCTAACTGCTCTGAAAAAAATAGTATTTCAGGGTATATCTGTCACTTATCCCACTGACTCTTTTAGGAAACTGAAACCCAAGCAGCCACTCAAAATCCTGTAAAGATCACTCTAATTGTCCCCAACGAACCAGTTTAAAAAAATCAAGGAACTGTTAATGTCAATCTGTTCTTATAAATGTTGAGATTTTCCAAATATGTGTAAAATCTAAAATGATAGTGGGAAGTCTTGAGTCCACGCTACACAAAGCCTTCTTCAGTGTACATTTAATTGTTACGATGGCTCCTGAATGAGGTCTTAAATGGGCACTGTTTACCTTAATGCTTTGGGCTTGAAGGCTTTCAACATCCCCAAACTTAAAAACAATTCTTGTTAGGGATCCATGTGCCAACTGAACACCAGTTAAGACAGTGAAAATATGATGAATGGTTAAAAGATCAATAGAGTCACATTGGGGGCTGGTATAAAATGATATAAGGTCTGAATTCATGTAAGCTACGCAGTTGAGGTTTTGGTTGTTTATTGGCAAAGTTAAAGGAACCAAAGCAATGCAGAAGAGCTGGTAGATCACCTCCCCCCAAAAAAAGTATTTTAAGGGCTAAGTTTCTTGCCTGCAGAGTAAATCACTCTCTATATCCTTAAGTCATTGACCGCTCCTTTCTGATGCAAGGTGATCTTTCTTGCCTATTGCAGAAGTTTGAAAAAAGACAGATTGCTCTAGCTGATTCTGCTCCAATTCTGTCCTGAAAGCTAAGTCATCATGTGTCCTACCTGCAACAAAAGACATAATGCCACTTGCCTGTTGTATAAAATGATGGTGTGTGTTTATCTGCACCCTTATATGATATCTCTCTTTCAAAACAGCCATTAGGGAATGGCTCCAGAAGATATGATAAAAATTTCTCGATCCCTAATGGAGTTTCAGGATGTTTCTATGACTTGTTAGCACATGAGCTTCCCCAGCAAATACCCTCTCAATCCTGAGAGGGGAACAGAAATGCTTACAGGAAGGTCATGTGCAGGGGGAAGCTCCAAAATGAGCAGAGGGGGCTGGATGGGACAGTGCCAGAAGTTCAGATAATTTGCAGGGCAGTAATGATAGACTTCTGAGGCCATGAAAAAAAAAAAAAAAAAAAAAAAAAAAAATAAAGAAAAAACCAAAACCAACATTGCTCTTGCTTCATCAGAGGACAGACATCAATAGAGCCACTGAAATGATGCAGCCTGTGTTTTGCGCCGTGTCCAACACTTTGGGAATTTCTGAGGAAAACACTCTAAAACCTAAGCACAAGTCCTGCAGGAGGTGGAGAGTCAGGGAGGTGCAATTGTTCAGACATTACCTTCTCTTCATCTTCTAGAGGCACTCTGTGGAATTTGAAATGATTGTAGACAGTATTTAATAGGGCTGCCCAAGTATAAATGTAATAAACCAAATGATTCTTCCATCAGTTACTCCTTTTTGAGCTCTCTTCCCAAGAGAATGTGCTCCGTGCACAAGGGGATTTCTGTAATAATTACCCTTGAGTACCCAGTGGAATAAGTGGTAATTACACTGTCTAAACATAGAAATAGATCTTTGTGCTATTGGTTCCACAACTGACAGGAAGTATTACTCTAAATTTCTAGGGGTTTTTAAGTTTTCATATTCCTCCAGCACCGCAAGATTGAAGATACACACAGGGTGGTACAGACTTTCTTGCTCTGCAGCTTATATGAACTACCTGTCTCATTGCTTGTATAAGAAACAGTTGCTGTACCCTTGGGTTCCTTTCCTCAGCTGCACAGTAGGGACAGCAGATGTTCTGCAAAATGAAATCCTTCATGATTATGGGATTGCTCAGAGGGCCATAATACCTACCCACCCCCAAGAGAATGAGTCAGTCAAGCAAAATAGAATACTATTCCGATTTCCTATCAGCGCAAATGGAAATCATAACACTGTTAGTAAACCATGCCACCAAATGGAGGCAAAGAACCAGATGCAAAACTGGCAGAAGCAGCTTATACCTGCGTTGTAATGGTCTGAGAGATCATATAGAGTACCAAGGAGAAATGTTATTTCTATTGGACAAAGGTCCACCTTCACCACCTGGTATTTTTGCCAAGCTAGAGGGTCTCAGGAACAATGAAAATGTTGAAAAAGCTAAAAGGCAAACTGAGATCTTGGACACAAGTGTGTGCACTTTGTACCACTATCCTAGAAGGTCTGCTCAATATCAGTTCACAATATTCTAGTCCTTCATAGTTATGTACTAATTTTCACACTTAATTACAGAAAAATAATTTATCTCATTAGACCGACTCGCTGAATTAAAGATTCTAGATTTCTTTTTCATGCCGTGGACCAAGACACCAAATATAAACCCTCTGTCTACAGTCAGTCTCTAAATATAGCCAAGAATTAAGAAATTCCTGCCTCTGCATCCTAAATAATCTAATGGAATCAATTACGGGTTTGCGTAGATGACATCTGGTATTTGCAAATACAACATGAAACATGAAATCCAACCAAAATAAGCATGAAACTAAAGTTTCCACCCATCCTACTTCATCCTCGGTAAACATATTATTGTTGTTTTGCATCACGGGGTGGATTTTTCATATTTCTTACAGACTTCCACTTAGAAACTCTCCAAGAGAATGTAACACTTGCAAAAGAAAAGGGCTGATAACTTTGACTTCAGCCAGCGGCTAAGCCAGATGAGTGAACATCGTTCATGCGTTCACTGAGAACCCTGTCTCATTGCTTGGATTTTCAGCCTTGCGCTTCTGTTGATCAGCACACCAGGCACAGCAAGCTCAGTAACGGTTCGCATTGTCAGATACAGCAAGGTTCAGAGTGAGCACCAACATCAGCTGTGGAAAAGGCAGAATCCGAAATGGATTAAATACAACTCTGCCCCACTGTGCCAGTGAGATCTTTGCCCATTATAACTGGAAGCTAAGGATATTCTCTCTACACAGTATCCATGTTATCTACGCATTTCAAAATATAACCCCTTGCAGCACTCTTTTAGCATCATAATTAACACTTTAGCCTCAAGTAGCCAAATGTATTCTATTAGGATCAGAATGCAAACTAACTATCCCTGGTGTAAGTTTGCAGGGGCTTGGGGAGCATGTGGGTTTTGGGTTTGTTGGTTTTTTTTTTCCCCTCAAATACAGCCTAAATAGATACATGTACCTGCAATCAAAGACTGCCCTCTTCCTCCTCCAAATAACGCATGGTCAGGAAAGGGGTGAGTCATGCCCTTCCAGAGGAAGAGTCAGTCATATTCCAGAGGAGGGTCAGATAATAGTGAAGCAAGCAGTCCCACCCTAAATACTGGCTAGCCTGTGGGCTCTGAGCAGCCTTGGAGGAAACCCTGCCTCCTGAAATGTTCTACAACAAAGACCCATGTTTCCTCACAACTCCTGTTGCTACCTTATACCACCAGACTTGCAAACCTCCAAAAGAGTTGGTCGTGGCAGTCCATACAGAAAGGTGAATGCTGGAGAATTTGCAGTGGTAGAAGTTGAGGGCAGGGCTGAGGACGTGAACCATTCCTGTGAAAACACACTTCTGGCTCTGCCTCCTGGAGATGCCACGTGCTGTGTGTTCAGAGTCACAGTCACAGATTTTACCTTTCTGCAGCTGAGCAACTCCCATCCATTTCACCATCAGTTCCTGCCAGCGTGAGCAGGGACTGAAGCACGTGGTCCCCACGCTCCCCTGGCCTGCCTGATGTTTGTGCTACACTGTTCTTTTCTCCCCCCTTGCTCTGGCCCTACTGCTCACATCTTCCCAAGGTGAATGAGAGTGGGATGTGAACCAAATTAAACCATTTTTTTTTTTTCTTTCCCATCTGGATTAATTTTATAGCATGCCTACTCTTTTATCCGATTCACCAAGTACCTGCACAAATGCTGGTGCCAGCACAGAGAAGGAACAGCTCGGGGGGGAAGGACTGACTGTGAGCTGTGCAGGAGAAAAAGGAGAGACATTTATTTCAGCGGCACAGCATCTTGTGCTGTGTTAAAGTTATTGTGAATCTACAGCAAAGTCACCAACTGTCATCATCACATCTGAATGGATAACCTTCATCCTGCCCCCTTGTATTTATAGTGCAACAGATCTGGCCATAGTATATTTTTTATATATAGCTGAAGTTGTGTCAGAAATGTATAATTTTAGGTACACAGGTGGAATGCATGGGATGTTTTCATTACAAGATTACAGCCCTATAAATACCTAAGTATGGGTAATTTCACTGGTTTCTGAAATTAATAAATTCTGTGATTTTGTACAAATGTTTCTAGAATCTTTATGTATCTTACAAGAAACAAACACTCCCTGTGGAAATATCTGCCTTTAATTTCTTTAACCGTAGCCATTACACTTGCTGAAGCAAGTGCCATTCACAGCATGACACAGCTATCTATGAAATAATTTAACTGCACAGTCAGCAGAAGTTCAGCAGTGTAATTTGGAGAAAGTGGCTCCATGCTATCACTCACTCTCTGAGCTACATATTATTCTGCAACACTTTTCCTTTCCTTCCTATCTATGATAAAAATATGGGCGTTTTCAATTATGTCAAAGTATCCTTTCTTAACGACATATGTTTACATTTGATTAAAAAAACAGGTGTGTTTGCAATATGTCATTTTAATCTTCAAGAGTTCAGTAACTGTAACACAAGAAGAAATATCAATAGCATAAGCAGGTGCCCTCACCACAGGTTGTTAAATGTTTCTCCACTGTTTACTTTGACCAAACACTTCAGAAATTATTTGATTCTATTCAGTGACAGCGTACGTGGCAAAGTTAGCTATGCAAGAAGCTGAAATCACCACCAAACTCCAGTTTTGCCGCATGAGTTTCAGTTCTGAAGTTTATTATCCTTGCCACATGTTGCTGTGTGTAAATTGTCTATAAGGACACTACTACAGAAAAAGAACTTAAGGAGTTTTAGCAACCATGAAATGCAAACTCTCACAGCTGTTGCTTGAGTGCATGTAGATGGAGAAGCGTATCTTTTGGTTGTCTGTGCATGACGGATCCAGGTGGCAAATCATCCAGAGCCTGAGCCTGCCTTTCCCCAGCGCTCCTGGCTGCCAGAGGATGCCCTGGGGGTGTGGAGTACAGTGCACGCTGCTCACACCAGGTCACCTTCTACCTGCTTCTCTTTTAAACTGGGCTTCTCCCCACAGCAATCAGTTTGTACTTTTTCAAAGGCAAAAGTACTAAATTTATTCTGATTTACCTAGGCTTGTAATAGCCATTACTCTGGGAAACGTGTAGTTGTTGTACAAAGAAGATGTGAACCATTAGAAGGATCCTGACGTCTAAACCTTCCTAAATGACATAACTTAGCAATAACTGTTTTAACTTCTTTTGAAAACTAAGTAATGCATGGAATATTACTTCCAGCTGTATATTGCAAGTCACTGGAAAGAAAAATATCTTGGCCTAATAAAACCTAGGAAAGACTGGCAGTGAGCAAAAGAAAATCTTCTGCAACCAGAAAAGAGTCTCCAAGTTGGAAAAGTATTTTGGAAATACAAATTTATTTTTCCTTTTATTTACAGAAAATAACTCTCAAGTAGCAAACCTCCTAGATTTGACACTTAGAATAACCTTGGCTCTTAACAGACAACTATTACTGGCCGTGATATAACATCACCGATAGCAATTTCATTGGCCCAGCATTGAAGTCAAAAAGTAGAAAAGATCCGTTTCCAGCTCATGTTTAAAGTGAATAACCATCCCGCTGTATTTTTAGTACAATGGAAAGAGCTGTGATAGTCATATGGTAAAGGGGCAACTCAGTCTCCACCAAGTGCTACACAAGCTGTGGAGCTTGCTGTTCAGAAGGGTAATAAACAGCCCATTTAATCTGGCCAAAGCGATAAGAATAGACGTGATTCAAGCGTGTCACTAAAATGCGGTCTTCTGGAAACTGCTTTTAAGACAATAGAACTATTACTTGGCCAGCACAGTTGACGGCCACATGCTTTTGTTGCCACGAGCTGCGAGAACCAGTAGAATCAGAGATTATTGTAGAAATGTGAATGTACTTTATGACGGTCTGTAGTAATTCTGTACATCTCTTATGTCTGTGTTCTTATAGCCACTTGGGCACTGAAGTAGCTGAAATGAGAAAGAGGCAGCAGTCACAAAATGAAGGAACATCAGCTGTGTCTCAAGCACCTGGAAACCAAAGGCCCAACAACACATGTTGCTTTTGTTGGTGCTGTTGCTGCAGCTGTTCATGGTATGTCCTGTAGTATATTTGGTTTCATATCCACCACAGGTAAATGATGAGAATGGAAAGTGCTGAGCACTGGGAATGTGCAGACTTCTGGGAGAGGATTGCTGCCAAGAGGCACAATTTAACATTTCACTTAAAAAATTTGATAAAACAATTCCCTGATTTGGCTGGACATCTTGTGAGGGGGAAGAGGAGAGAATAGTAAATTCAAGCTATATTTACCCTACTTAAAAACCAAAACTAAAAGAGGAAAATTCGGTTGTAAAACTAGTATGTGTGAATGAGAGACTTGATACTGAACAGTTTATATTTTGCATTCAAAACATATTTTTTCTGCTTGTACATTTGATGCTGCAATTCTCTGTATTCAGGAGGGAAAAAGGGAGATGGTCATAAATGTGAATATATGGTGACCTGTTTTACTACTTAGTTGTTGAATAGTATATATTCTGTAAATCTGAAAACACAAGTCTTAAATTCCACATCATCTCTTAACTGGTGTCACATAATTTTAGTGGAAAAAAGGCTCGAAATTGTGGATGATTGCCTCTTCCTAAAAAAAAAGTTCACTTGGAAAGTTCACTTGGAAAGAATTAACGCCACTTTCAAAAACAGCTTTAAATTCTCAGTGTCTTGAAATGCATTAGGTCTGTCTGTCTTATTTTCATGAACACAGTTAGTGTTAAAACATAAAGTAATTGATATGCAGTACTGTTTGGAGCCTGTGCATCCTGTTACACACACAGTTCAGTCTTTTTGGAGTGACCATTCCTCTGTGTATCTGTGTTAATTTCACTTGAATCAGCCATCTGGCCCCAATCTAAAATCTGAGGCTATTTGCCCCCAATATATTTAAAAATACATAACAGCATGTATGCCTCAGGCACCAAACGTGACAGATTTTTCCAAGATCCTGGAGGCAGTACCAGGGTGGACCTGCCTTGGCTGTTATTTCCAATTTCACCTGGAGGCAGAGGATATTTGGAACAAAGATGAGTGAGAGCTCGTGCTTTTACAAAGATACTTTGCCATGTGTTCGACCCATACAGCAAAGAGCTGGAAGTGTATGAAATGGGAAGAAAAAGGAGGATATTTTGCCACTGTTACCTCTGCTTTGTGACAAGGGCACAATGTAAGATTAGCTATAGTGTTACAGACCAAAGATTCATGTAGCTCAGTATCCTATTTCAGGAAGTGACCTGTAGCGGATGCCACGAGGAAAGGATAAAACAAGTGGACATGCACTTTCTTAACCTGCCCACAGCAAAACTTCTCACAACTTCTGACAATCTGCAACTTAGAGACTTTCTGGCCCAGAAGTTATTTCTGTGTGTTTTATAGCCCTTGACGGAACTTGCTTCCATTAATTTGTCAAACCATTTCTGAAGTGACTTCCTGAACTCATCTAAACTTTTGGCATCCAGAGTTTCCCATAGCAATAAATTCTACAACAGACCTGTGCACTTTGTGAACTGTTACTCCCTTTTATTTGTTTTAACCTACTAGATGTTAAGTTCATTTGATGCCTCCTTGTTCTTATGATTGTGAAGAACAGTGAATAATTGTTCCCAGGTTGATCAAGTTTTTATAGAGCTTTCCCATATCCCCCTTCAGATGTCTTTTCTTCCATATTCTTCTATTTTAATCTCTGTGATACAGAAACTGACCCAGACCATGGTTTATCCTTATCTATCTTCTATCTATTCACCTGCCTTGTGTCTCTCCATGTACCTTTCCTATTCTACTATCTCCTGTTGGAGATGTGTGGCTAGATCTGTTGCAGTAGTCAAGACATGGGTGCGTTATGTTTTGTGTTTGCTCTTGATTTTTTATTATTAATTCCTAGCATTCTGCTTGCTTTTTAACAATCTTTGAGATTATGTTTTTATAGAATTATCCACCATGACTACAACATCTCTTTACTGAATGGAAATAAAGCCTGTCATTGTGCACGTACAGCTAAGGTTGGCTTTTGCCTTGCATATTGGAACATGAATGGCCATAAAAATACCAGTCTAATTTCTAAAACTGATTTTATTTTTTAACCATGCTGTAGCTCAAGAAGTCTTATTTGACAGCTATACTCTAATTTGAAGCTTTCATGAGCTTTGTGACCCTTGGAGTGCCTCTACTCCTTAGAATGCAATACCATTATATATTCGAAGAGTTTATGCATATTAAATCTAAACTAGAGCAAATATTACTTTAAAATGTAGGATGTCCCTTCAGCTGCTTTACTAATTGTTTTTGCTGTTAATATCCTATCTCCTGGGTGTTGAGGGTTTTTCTTCTGGTAAAGTAGATCAGACTGAGCATGGAGTAAATTTAAGTTAGTTTCCCAGATTAAGTCAAAGAATGGGTCAAAGGGGATAGTGACATCACTTGTACGTTCTAAAATCAAAAAGGTAGAATAGATGATGTAATGAGTCTTTTCCAGCTCTATCTTCTGTGATTCTGTATTGGAAACTCCATTACAGGAGGGATGGGACAAAACTTTGAAAAAGGCAATATGAAATGCTTCAGAATCTCAGTTGAAATGAAGTAGTTGGTTCTGGTACCAAATTTTTTTTGTGAATTTGAACTGTCCAGGTGGAGTACAGATTACTGTTCTTGCCTCAGTTGTGTACCCTAAAAACTACAAAAATAATTTAAAAAAAAAAGTAACAACCTTTACTAGTCACTCATTATATAGGGCATTCTAGGTAGGTAATTCTCAAGGGTACTTCTCTGTAACAGGAAAGCTGCCTAATCAATAACTGTAACAGGTTCTCTGGTCCTAATGTAATTGCATGCTTTCCCTAGTTTCACAGGTCTTTGTATTTGAGTAACGTGAGTTACTCAAGTGATACCTGTCTGGAAACATTGCTGGGTTCATTAATGATGATGACAGTGCTTTAACTGGCAATATGAAGATTAGGAGACATTTCTTCTGTTTTTCCACCAGCCTGTGTGACTGAGGACAGCTCCTATATCACTAACCTCTTAGTGCCTCCTCTTCCTAACCATTCAAAGAAAGGGGGGCAGGTGTTTGTGTGGCTTTTAGTAAGAAGCTTTCACTTGCATCTGTTTGAAGTGTTAGTTCAGTAGTTCATATATCCAAACAAATAATTAGAATTCTAAAAATATCTTTTGTGAATCACGTGGTGTTTGTTTTCTTCTGTTCTACCCTCTGTTAAAATCAGAATAGGCATTAGGTCTTCTGTTTGCATAACAGCATAGGCAAATATTCACACCTTTGTTTAGGGAAATAGTACCTTGCCTAATAGAGACTCGTTAACAGCAAAACATTACATTCAAAAATTATTCAGTATATCTTATAAGAAACTTTTTTTTCTCTAACAAGTCCTTCTTAAAGGTAACAAATATTTGGAGCACTTCTCCATTGTTGTGGATTAACCCCAACAAGCAGCTCAGCCCCATGCAGCCACTCACTCACTCCTGCCCAGTGGGATGCGGAAAGAGAATCGGAAGGGTGAAAGTGAGAAAACTCGTGGGTTGAGATAAGGACAGTTTAATAGATAAAGCAAAGCTGCGTGCACAAGAAAAGCAAAATAAGGAATTCATTCACTGCTTCCCATCAGAAGGCAGGTGTTTAGTCATTTCCAGGAAAGCAGAACTCCATCATGTGGAACAGTTACTTGGAAAGACAGACGGTACAACTCTGAACCTTCCCCCCTCCTCATTCTTCCCCAGCTTTTATTGCTGACCATGGTGTCATAAAGTGTGGAATATCTCTTTGGTCAGTTGAGGTGAGCTATCCCAGCTGTGTCCCCTCCCAACTTCTTGTGCATCCCCATCCTGCTCACTGACAGGGCAGTATAAAAACCAGAGAAATCCTTGACACTGTGCAAGCACTGTTCAGCAACAGCTAAAACACTGATGTGTTATCAGCACTGTTTCGGTCCCAAAACCAAAATACAGCACCATATGGACTGCAACAAAGGAAATTAACTCCATCCCAGCCAGACTTGGTACATCTATTGGCAATGATAATTGTCAAGTTTACAAAGACAAAGCAGGGCTGATTACCAAGGTTTGCTCAGGTTCGAAAAGGTGGAGATAAACAGACTTATTAAGTTGGCCATTTTATTGTAACAGGTATCATTAGCTTATTGCCCAACTAGCTTAAGCCCTGAATGGGTGCCTGAGCATCAATAGTGAAGGAAGCAGTCCTTCTCAGTGGAGAAAATAAAATGCTTCTGAAGTCCCCAACAGGAGAAGCTTGTCTACTTTCCACAGAGGCAGATCCGCAGCAGATCCCTCTGGAGATCTTCCATAGGACCTTCCTCTCTCCACTGACCTGATACAGACCTTGGGTGCCTACTTCAGGAAGACTGCCTCTCTAAAGCATCTAATAAATTAGTACCAGTCAGGTACTGAAGGTGCTGGAGTGAATCTCACCCTGTGCCTTAAACCTCCACAAAACACTATTCCCATAGGGGACAGAAGAAAAGGCTTCCTTACTAGGTGCAATTTCGATGACTTGGGTAGCCTGAGAGTTGCAAAATTTGCAGTAACATGACAGTCTATAATTTCCTCAATTACACTTTCCCAGAGAACTGCACATTTAGTATTTAATGGTATGGCTTTACAGTTTTGAGTTCAGCCTGGCGAGGTAAGGGTAGAAGCCTGCTATTTCACCTCCCCAACCTTATTTAGCAATCCATTACTTCAGCTTCCTGAGCAGACATGAAGCCAGTCATTTTCTTGCAAACACTTGTAAATCACGTTCTTCCAAAAAACTCTCAAGACACTAGCACAGGGAGGTTGGCTATTCTGCCAATTTTATTGTGCTTCCTCTTTTGTCTCCCACCCAGACCAGGAGTAATATCTTTTTAGCCTCTCTTCCTTTCATAAGGTGCTCAGAGAATTTTAAAGCTGTGGGACACCAATACCTGATAATCCCTCTCCTTTTACCACACACAGAAGGCTCAGAAGGCATCTAACATCTGCCCTGCAAGAGACCTTGGCATTATGGGAGTCTGGGGAACATGAAAAGGCTTCCTGTGGATAAGTGAAGATGATCACGCAACTTCACTTGGTTTTGTAGCTCAATTCTTACACACAAGCTGGAAGGCCTTTACCTTAAAGGGAACCATTAAAACAACTGCTGAAGACTCTTATGGAAGAGGGAAAGGGACTCACATGTCCAGCAGCTCCAAGCTGTGCCCTGTACAAAAGCTATGCCTGCCATTTGATTTCTTGTGACCCTTCCATGACTAGTTTCCCACACCCAAGAGATGCCAGGGGAGATAGGGTATTTGCCAGCTTGGCAGTAAACAACAGTTGCTCTTGGCAAGAAACCTCTCTCCTCCAGTTCTTATAACTTGCCTATGACTGCTGTGAGTTAGGTCTGAAACTTCTTCCTGATGACCTTGGTACACAAATATTTTTCTTTATTAAAGGGAACATTTTCCTTGCACGAGTTTAGTAGTTGACTTGGGCCTATGAGAAGATATTTCTGTAACTTGTGCCATGAATATGAGATGACAGATACAGTACTAAAGACAATTTTAAATATTATATTTTTTCTCTATGGGGTTCAACTTTTTCCTCCTCCTAGCAAACACATAGTGTGCATGGTAGTCTAAACGAAAAAAAAACCACCCACACAAGTTTTTTTGCTCTTCCCACCTCTCTAATACTTTGAACTAAACATATATTTTTTTCTGGCATATTCAGTGTTAGTTTGCTATTGAAAAATTGTGTCTAAGCTTTGCATGACTTAACATAAGATAGTTCCCAGAAGTCATAGTCATGGCTACTTTATCTTATTTAACTATGGTAGAAAGTTTGGAGGAGAGGGGAGCAAAGACAGAAAGGAAACAAAAAACAATTTAATGCAATAAATTACAGCCTCATGGTCTGAAATATATGGGAAAAAAAATCCATATTCTTCTTCCCATGCCTGTCTGCAGCAGGATTTTTATACTAGGACTAGACAAGAGGTGGGCTGCTACAAAAAGAGTCACCCAGGCTTCAGGACTTTTTAAAGCTTTCAGCAAGAAAAGAAAATATTTACCTTTGAAACAAAAGCACTCATTTTGAAAAATAGTTTTGGCTTTCAATTTAAGTTTTTTAAAAAACCAAATTTTTCATTCTTCTTTTCCTCCCTGAACACATAGGACAACACATCTGAAACAGATGTGCTCAACTCTCTGCGTTTTACCTTTTCAAACCATCACACCTGAGAAAAGCAAATATGGAAAAGTGCTTCGGGAATTATTGTATTCTAGTGCAGAATACAGAAATGCAGGCTCCTGTACTCTGTTTTACTGAAATAGAAGGTGATCTTTTTCCATTCTGAGCCTTTTTATACTTTAAAACATCACAGGACTTCCTTACGGTTTTAGCATTTGCTGTTACAGAGGTCAAAGATAAAAACATTCCCTCTCTTTCCTGGAGAATAATTTATTCTGAGGGACAGTAGGCTTAGCTAGCATGGGAACTCGTGCTTTATGCATCTATGGGACAGTATCATCTGCTTTGCCCCAGGTCATCACAGTACTGGTGCTTTCTTAGGAAAGTTCTTCTGGCAGGTAGAATTTAAAGCTGGATATAATCCATTATATGACCTGTCACACATGCTTCCGAATGTGGTATTCTAGAAAATCAGTCTTAAATCACCTTGTCTTTAAGGCCACGTATCCTCAGTGCTGAGGGCATGAGAGAAAGCTGCCCGGCTGACATTCCCGTTGTCACTGGAATGCACCATGGGGTGAGCGTGGGGTAAGGATTTAAATACTTAGTCCTCAGAAATGAACCTTTCAAGGTTCCCTGAGCTACTTAAAATAAGAAATTTAAATTCTCAGCATTTGGAAAAACAAGCAGAAGACACTCTAAAAATAAATAGCTCGTCAAGTATTTTTTTTCATACGTTCATAAGTTACGTTAAAAGTACTTATTAAATAATACCCAAGCAAAACATTTCTTTTCCCTTTAAACCAAAAGAAAGGGATGATCTCTAAAGTTAAAAAAATCAGAGGGAAGAAGCATGTCTTCCTAATAGGTACAATATTTCATAGGGTCACTCTGCTTTATAATTCAGACAGGGCAAGTGATTCTGCTGGAGTTTTATGGATGTTTAGGTCCTGAGGGCAGGCTGGGGACAGGTGGCTCTCTGCACGCTTGTTTACACAACTCTCCCAGGGCATCACAGCCTGACTTGCCAACCTCTGGGCTTGTGCCCTGCTGTGACACTGGGCCAGATTGTCAGTGTTAACCTAATAATTCCTGGAAGTCTGCTCTCTCCTTGAGCTGGAACACAAATACACCTCAGGTGTGATTCAATACAGGGCTTATCCCAGAGCTCCAGAGGTGGTGAATAAAGGCAACTTTGACCACTTGCTGCACCTCCCTGTGAAGCAGATGTGAAACACTGTCATTTGAAAGAGGGGAGCACATTTCTTCTACATAAATGATGCTACAAGGTGCAAAGGTATGATAGATGAGATCTCAGGTATACTAGCTGCAGCAAACTACTTCTCCATAATTTTTCCTGCATCTGCTTCTAAAGAGTAAGATGCAAATGCAGGAAATCAAAATGTTACCAGCAAACCTAAGGGACTATAGAAATAAAAATTAGAAAAAGCAGAATTTAATGTAATATTAAGGAAAGGAAGATTAAAATTAACCTATTAAATCTCATGAGAGCCTGCCTTGGTCACTGTGGAGGCAAAATACTCAAGTACCTCTCATCTCCCCTCATCAAAAAGCAGCCCAGAAATCCCTATTTCCAAGCTCATCCACTTCCTTTCATTTTCCTTTCTTCTACTCAGGCCCCTGCCACCTACCTCCAAAGCTTCATGGAAGCACAAGGTCTTGTGCAGCCTTGGAGCAGGGGCAGGAACTGTGAGCCGCCAGTTCCCACAGCAGCAACGGGTTTCCACAGGTCATCTGCCACGCAGAATCGGCTTTGGTGCACATGATTGCTTTGCGAGACATGCGAAGTAAATCAAAATCATGCAGTTCTCTAGGAGAAAGCTGTAAGCTACACAATGCATTTACTTTGGCAAGTGTCTGCAAGGGGGTAGTCACTAAGGCGCTGCTGGCCCACCCTGAAATCATGGTGGAAGCACAAAGATACGCAAGACACTACACAGACCTTCAGCGTATATCAATCATTTTAAATTAATTTTCAACCAAGAACCCTAGTTCTTTTCAACCAAGAACCCCAGACTGTAAACTGAGTCTAACTCCATGTAAACTAATAAATGTTTCTATTTTCAAAGGTATGAGGTAAACTTGTTCCTCCACATAACAAAATAGAAGTCTAATGTGAAGAGTGGAGCAATAGCTTCTTATGCAGCTGGTCTGTTAGCTTTGATCACCAGCCAGTGGTACAATCCTCATTAACATCAAAACAAGCCCAGGGTTCTCTGGGCCAAGCTTTTCTACTGTCAGGATTTTACCCTTAATATTTTAAACTTTGAAAGTTCATTTCATTTTGAGGAACAGATGGAGGCTCATGTATATACTGACGTTTTTACCCATCTGTGATAACCCAAGCAGGTTAGAGAATGGGTAGAACATAAACATAATGTATTAGTAAATTTTTAATAAATGTTTCTGAAGCTTCACAAACAAATGCGTAGATTCCTACGTGTATAATACTACTAAGATAAGAAACTCTCATCACTCTAACTGCAGAAGATAGTCCTATTTCAAGCAAACAATTCTGTAAAGAAAATTGGAATGCAAAAAAAAAAAAATAAAATCAGAACTGCAATCCTCCTAAATTGAAGAATAAATACATGCTCAGAGGGGATTTGGGATTACACAAGGCTCATTCTAATTCAGCCGCACATAAGATGCTGACAGTAGCTCCTTAGAAGGAGATAGCAGACTAAATCTAGTTAACGTTAGAAAATGATCTTGATTCTGCCTTGGCACAGCACGGAGGGTGTATTCAGGGACAGCTGCTCTTGAGAAGACTAGAGGGAGAGAAAGCAGTGGCAGAATCACCTCCACTGGGGTAAAGCAGCTTGATGTCTCCTCAGAGGCTGTTTAAGAGATGGATTGCTTCAGAGCATCAGCATCTTGGCTCTCCCTCGCCACTCATGCCCGTTTCCCACCTGACTGTGCCAAAATGCTATTCAGCTTGATGGCTGCGGAACAGTGGCTGAGGGAAGATTCGTAATGTCATGACAGATTTTCTGTCACCAGCACACAGCTTGACTGTTGCTGTCGAAAAAGAGAAAAAAAAAAATAATGCCTGAGTCCAGTTTATGCTGTGATTTTCAGCTGTTAGGAGTTGGTAGCCTTTACATCTTCCCCAACAGAGTTTGGGCTGGTTTTTTATTTCCTTATTGCAAATTTATATCGCGGAAATTTGCCAATTATGTATTTACACAAAGATGCATTAACTCAGGAGTCTGTGGAAAACCACAGAAATGCAGAAGTGTGTGAAAGGTCAAAATGGGTCTGAGATCAAAATATAAGCTGAAGTAAGGCACGTTGAGAGGTGGTGTCATTTGAAAGGTTCCAAGGAGGCCTTGCAAATCCTCTGAACTTTATTCATCGTGCAGTATAATAAAACCTTAAATATTTAACATGCAAAACAACAATAAAAAGTCTTATCCAAATTACATGCACTGGCTGTGCCTATACTAGTAAACTAAGCGGGGCCAGGTTCTACTATGGGCTCAAGCAATGAGCCGTACAGTTAAATTGTTGGCAAGTTATTAACTCCCCGGCAGAGTTTTGGCCAGTGCCAAAGTGCACAGTCTCAGGCAATGACCTGTTACGGGTGTGGAAACCCTGTTTTGGGTACGGGCTTTACGGACTGGGGCTACGTGGTGCCAGTCAGCCTCAGGGCCAGAGGACTCTCCCAGCACTTTTTATCTGCAAGAATAAATGCAGTCTGTAGCTCCAAGCCAAAAGGGAAAAAAAATAGGCTACTTAAATCTGCTAGCAGCAGAATTTCCATCTTACAAAGGTTTATTTTTTAACCATGTATCATTCCAAATCGGTTTAAAATGTCAGTTAAACCAGGAATAAATGTCTAGCGCTTTTAAGAGAAAAGATGAGAGAATGGATCATGGAAATGAGTCTGGACCCCTAGTAGATAACACTTATAAGATGGAGATCCTCTCAGTAGAAAAGTGGGTCAGACATTCATTATGTGAGGCAGAAAGGCAAAGGAGACACGAATCTTGTCTAGTCACCCTTAATAATTCCATAGCACGTATATTTGTCTAGATGGCACCTCTGGATCTTCTGAAGTAGCTGATTGAGGGCCTGATATTGGCAGATGCTGAGCACCCGTTATGGAGCAATGGGTATCTTCAGTTCCTGTTGACATCCATGTTGAAAGTACTTCCCAGCTCAGGGACTTGTCTAACAGAAAATCTGGAAACCAGCAAATAACACGCATCAGAACAGATGCCTACAATATACACAGACTGGCATGGTGGTTCTCAGTTCTCTTTGTTAGTTGGACAGATGTGGAAGTCCATTCCTTAAGTGGAAGATGTCCCATCTTATTTGATTGTAATGTTGATAAACGTAAACTAGTTTGGTCCAGGCTAATTTCATAAAATACAATGTTCATAAACATCATGGTAGGAATTATACTTTACAAATACATAAACTGAAGAACTTCACAACATGAAAAGAAAAATGTGAATTTAGTATGAATGATCCCAGGCATCTCTTCCCATTTGGGAACTGCAACTAAATCTATGAAATCAAAGGAGTGACCCTAAGCAGGCTCAATTCTTTACTGTTCCTGCTATTTTTATCTCTACAAATCAAAAATAATAAAAAAAGCCACTATGGAAACTGAGACTAGGCCAATTTATCAGAATTAATTGAGACCATTAGGCTTGCTCACTAGTGGATTGGCAGGCTTTTATTCATCCAGTTACCATTTCAAGGAATACAATTTCTATTTCTTTGAACACTAGACAACTGCCACTTTTAATTGTGTCAAATACATGAAGGAATTGCTTGCAAAATAGCTGTAGCCAGGAGTAAGGACACTGCAGATTTTCTAGTAATTAGATGTATCCATTGTACAAGATGGAATATGGATGGTAATATTATTCTGAAGGAAGGAATGAAGCTGACAGCCAGAGTAGTGATCTTGTGGGTGACCTGACAAGAGAAATACACCCTTGAGTTGAATCTTGCCTAAAGCAGAAACCAGCTCTACAGTAATAAAACAAATCTAGAGTAACTCCATTAGGAATCATTGGCAAGCAAACTTTGGCAAGCCATGGATTTCTTACCTATACAGAAATTACAGTCCACATCTGAGAACTAAAATCTCAAAAATTTATCCTAGAAAGGACTAAAAGTTTCAAAAGTTGTAATAGCTTCTGGTGCAGCTATCATTATGTAAAAGTAATATAATCTCTTTAAAGTAGACTCCAGCAGAAAGCATACTTTCTTACAGATTTTGAGAACAAAATATATCTGAGTAAAAGGAGTGTTTAGGAAAATCAGATTGCTTTAAATCACTAGTTTTTCCTCTCTTGCAAAGTTACAATTTTTGCTTAGTTCTAGTCTAAGTTTTAGATACTGTCCTTTATTTCAGAAGTTCAAGTACGGTGCACACTGGTAGTTTCCATCTGCCTTTGGATGCCTGCTGAGCTGCAATATCTGTAGCCAGGTAGTTTAAATCAGTCACACAAGAACAGAGGAGAAAAGCAAGTTCAGCAAGGCTGCCCATTAAAAGGATCAGTCTCTTTTCACGTACCTTTTAGCCTGCATTGACCTTGAGAACACTTCCCTCCTTCACCCTGAAGTCATCCCGAAGTGTAAATATCATTACATTTTTTAAGTAGCCCCCATAAATACTCTTCAATCACAGTCTTTCTTTAAATATGATTGTAGTAAATGTGTAGGTTGTGGCACTGGTGGAGTACTGGGTCCAGTTCTGGGCTCTTCATTGCAAGAGATCTAGACGTACTGGAGAGAGTCCAGCCAAAGGGCCACTAAAACGATTAGGGGACTGGAGCACCTCTCCTATGAGGAAAGGCTGAGATAGCTGTGACTGTTCCACCTGGAGAAAAAAAGGCTCAGGGGGATCTTACCAGTGTGTATAAATACCTGAATGGAGGGTGCAAAGAAGACACAGCCAGGCTCTTTTCAGTGGCAGCCATTGACAGGACCAGAGGCAATGGGCACAAGATGAAACACAGAAGGTTCCCTTTGAACATGAGGAAACATTTTTTTACTGTGTGGGTGACTGAGCACTGGCACAGGTTGCCCAGAGAGGCTGTGGAGTCTCCATCCTTGGAGATACTCAAAACCTATCTGGCCATGATCCTAGGCAGCCTGCTCTAGGTGCCCCTGCTTGAGCAGGGGGGGTGGATAGGGTGGACAAGATGACCTCCAGAGCTCTGTCCCTTCCAACCACAACCATTCTGTGATTTTCTCTTTCTGTGATTCTGTGTTCAACTTGGCAAAGACTAAACTCGGATCTTAAATGTTTGCAAAACATTCCTGGATATATTTGTGGGTATATTAAGAAAATGTCCCTTTTGTTAGGGGGTTTTTAGCAGGTTAATTTTTCCACTACAAATCCACTTTTGAACATTTTCTAAAAGAAGAAAGAATCAGTATAAAAATTACATCAAAGATCACACTGCAAATAGCAATCTATGATGGAAGATGTATTGACATGTGGATTTTTGACTCTACAAGGCTTTGCTTTCAAATTCTTCATGGGGTCCAAAAGGAAAATGCAGAGTTTGGGCAAATTTGAAAACTTGTCTGCCAAATATATACTTAATGCAACTTTTATGGAAAAGACAGCAGAATAATAAAACTCATGGCTTTAAAAAGAGACTGTTAGTCCAACTGTCCCTTATGAACAGAAAAGGTTAGCAGATTTTAGATCTATTCCATTTTAAACCATTAAATATACAGGAAAGGGAATAGACTCTAACACTGCAGATTTGCTAAAACCTTTTTAGGTACTTGCTTTACTGAGCACATCCTGCGATGACTTACTTTATCTTAGCATTCATATTTCAGTAAGGATGATCTACCTTCACAGTGGCATGTGGGATGCAATTTAATAACCTTATATAATGATCTTACATAAACTCCAAAATCTTGGCCAAGACTTCCCATTAACAAAGAGATGATTATACTCTTAAGCACTAGATCTCTTGGGTTCAATTCTGCTTTTACTCAAGCTGAGGAGTAGCACAACATAAGTAAGACTATCAGGACAGACCTAAATGTCTTAACTGACTAGACCTTAATAGCCTAAGATGCTCCAGATATCTTAAACCTTAATTTCCACCGATCTCCTTTTTCTTTTACGGTTTATAGTTGAATCTGTAATGACTTCGACCAATTACGCTGAATCCAGCACAGTATTAAGAAAGCACTGCAACTGAAAAGCAGTAAGAAATTCAGCCTGCTCTCCCCCACATTGAAAGTATGACAGAAATATACAATCTTAGATGAACTGAGAAGTTTCTTATTTTTCACGGGGATGTTCACAACTCTGAAAAAAGATGAATTAGCCTTATCATAAGCCTTTGAACAAAAGAATTCACAGACCTTAGCCCAGGTTTTCACAAGGAAGAAAGGTAGGACCCTGTTCGTCCACAGTGGTTTTAAGTGTATTTCCTTGTAAAGTCTCAAATATCTCACAGGGTTAAAAGCTATTCCTTCACACAGAAAAATCTAAAGGCTGGGATACCTGTGTGTAGGCACAGGGGGGTTTGATCACATCTCTTTATTCCTGTGTCCACACACTCCACAGCCAGACCGTCAATGCCACTCTTCTAGAAATCTCAAGACTGCTTTAGGGAAGTGATGATACTTCAAAAGAACCCAAAAAACCAAATGCAGGTTTTGCTGTGCTTCAGGATTTTGATGCTGTAAGGCATTGCTCTTCCAGGTTCTCTCCACAGTTCTTAGTATAAACGTGATTCTGAGTGAAAGGTGGAGCTGCTAACTGTTTGCAGGACTCGGAGAGATGAGGGTCTAATAAACTCCAGGTATCATGAAGTTAAGAGTTATAGCTGCTGGATTTCCTTATGAACTGTTTTCTTACTGGACAGTCTCTTTTCTTGTAATCAGAAAGCTTACTGGAAAAAATATCTACTATGACAGAATGTAATTTTTCTAAAGAGCCTTTCAAAGTTAAGCACAATATTTCATTTAAATCTATTATTTGATTACATTAAAATTACTTACAAAAGACTAGTTAGAATAATGGTTACTAACAATGAATAACACCAAGATAATCAATTATTTCAATTAAAAAATTAATGATAATTATTTTTAAAACCATCAAAACAAATTATGAAATTTCATTAATCTTAAACCTTTCCACAAACACTATTTTGTGAAAAATCCAATTCAGAAGTAAATTATCCTTAACTGTCAAATCTGTGCGGAACACAAACTCAGTTCCAGTCAGCTGCATTCTCTGTAAAACCCCAGTGGAAGGGCCTGTGAAACAGCTTCTGCACCCACCCTGGGTAGCAAAAATCAGACCAAAAAATTTCCACCTTGAGCTCCCCCTTGGCCCACAGGATTTATGGTATGCAGAAAGGTGCATATGGGAGCCAGGAGTCTGCCTGCATTTACTATTACTGGACCCTGAGCAGACACTAAGCTTTTCAGTTGAAAGCACATTCACGGCACACACAAGTGCCCAACCGTCTGTTACAGACTGTTTCTCAGCTGTATCCTCTTCAAACAAAGAGATGAGAAAAAAAGGAAAAAATCTGAAGTACACCATACTACAGCATAGCAAAGTGAATCGAGGGGAAAAAATACCACCAAGGAAAATTGGAAAGGAAGAAATTGAATGTTTTCTTGCCATTGGAAGAGACAAAGCATCTGTTTTTATCATTTGTTTTATTTTTAATGTACTTTTTGTGACCTATGAGGAAAAAAAAACCCAACAGCCTGTTATCACTGCAGCTTTTATGGTTACAGGTCAAAATGATGAGACCATAGTGTAAGCTGAACAACAAGCTGGGGGGTTTGTGACTCCACATTCCTTCCCCCATCTGAAGCTCTGAAATTTGGAGGAGTTTTAGCTGTAATACAAAATCTCCAGGATGCTAACCTTGCAAATACTCGCATTATTAAAAAACAAAACAAAACAAAACATTTATTTGGGTTTTTTTCCCCTACATGAGGTAAGGCTTGCAGAATCAGATCTCAAATTTGCAAGGATAAGTTATCCTTGGAAACACATTTTTTTTTTTTCATTCTAAAACAGCTGAGTTCACGCTGAAGTCTATGCTTGTTTGGTTTTTTCTTTTAAAACAATCTGGATTATACATGTCTCTTGCACCATCTTTTCACCTAAGGCAAATGTAACTGGCATTCAGGAAACTTAGCACCACAGGTACCTGGATTTTTTGAAAGGAGTTTATAGTTTCAGTGGACACTGCCAAGTAGGCTGATTATAGCCTTATGGTAATTGTTGGCTTTTCCCCAGCAGGCTGCTTTCCTGTGTCAGTCTACTAAACATGATCTCCAGCATTTAGATTTAAGCACAAGACAATCCATTTTTTACTCAGACATCTAGTTATTTTTCACTAAAATTCTAACCTGTTTTCGGTATAAAATTGTACATCCTACATTTTTTTACTGAATTCAGTAAAGATCTGTAAACCTTATCTCATTAAAGAACTTGGATGGACACTAATTCCCAAAAAATCCTTCACGTTTTTTTAATCTGTTTCTTCTTTGGAACAAAAATTATCATGTTCTGCTGACTGAGTTAAGACCAGGTTCTGATCAATTTAAGTAAATGACTCCAAAGGCTCTTGACCACTGTTCCCCTTCAAAGTTTCTCACAGACAACCAATACAGACATATGGAAATACCAAATTTTCAATTTTTACTGTTTCACATCTTTCTGTGGAGGGACTGCACGTCACTTATGCTGGCCTTGCAGATCTCCAGGGTTCCACGCAGCGCCTTTGCTCTAGAATTCATTTACTGCCAGTGATTTGGCTGAAGTTTGCTCTGTACCTCTATGCTTACAAGAGCCTAAGTGCTTTAGTCTGTCTAGCTATTCTTACAAGGAGATAAATTCTCAGAGGTCAGAGATAAGAGACCAAAACACATGGCTTTGATGGCTGATGCATCCCCTTTCTCTCTAATGCAGCCAGGGGCATGAAGGATATAATGCAAGTTTCTCTGAGCCTATGAATATATCTAGTGCAAAGCGTCACTTCTTCATAAAAATCATGACTTTAGCTCTAGTTTTTCTCAGAGTAATTATCCTGGATGTTGTTCATTTATTGTAATAAAAAGTTAACTCTTCCCCTAACTTTGATAGCAGCATTTTTTCATCCTTTACTTGTCTGAAAAAAACCAGGATAATATTGTTCATGTAAAATTTCATTCCCTTGGATGCCTGTTTTTGTGCCATTAAAAGGGAGATAGAATATGGCATTACTGACTAGACTCTGTCTAAGTGGTTTTGAAAACAACATAGCCGTATTGTTCTTTCTGAATGGATCATGATAATATGGCACTTATTTTTCATTATTATTGTTTTGTACAATATAACAAAATCATCATGCTCCTCTGTTCGTAGACAAACACAGCCCTGACTAGCTTTCACTGCTGTCGGGCTTAAATCTTCCAGCTGTCAGAAAAATAAGGTGACAGAAAATCATTTTTTCTTTGGTTTCATAAAAGAAATTAAAGAGTGCCAGTATAGCTGTCTGTTTCATTGCCGCATACGGGGACCACATCCATCTCTGACTTCTTCCAGAGCCTGCCTCAGCATGTAGGAGTCACTTGTGAGCACAGCAGTGGAGACACAGTGATTTTTCAATGACTGACTGTATTGAAGACAGTCTAATCAGATTGAGCCGCAATCAAAAATGAGAGAAGACACTGGCGAGTGCTTTTTCTGCATCCAAATTAAAACAAGGAGAAATAAGTTTCTGCTCATACAGTGTGTTTTATGCCAGACACGTAAAGGAATCAAAGAGCTTGGAGACAGGCAGGGCACAACCACTTTGTGTTGAAGACTGACGGTATTTACCCAGCAGGTGAGAGATCTAGGGTTGAGGGCCCTCTTTGTCTCAGAGTTTTCAAAACCACCTTCCCCTCACTTCAGGAAAATGCACTAATCATATGTTCTTGTTTTCAGCTTCTCCCCTCAAAGTTGTATAAAATATTGTACTTTATATAAAATGCTTAAGTATTCATTACATGATGATTTGCCATTAAGTTCAGTCTCCTGTTACTGTCTTGTGTAATGAGCATTCTATTATTTTTATAAAGTGGAATAGCTTCAGAACAGCTTGAAAGAAATCTTCCCCACCACAGTCCCACAGGAAGGGAGTTTCAAATCCTGAATGAGTTGACTAACCTTCTTGTTTAAAGGAGGG
>KZ506122.1:88561-104409 GCA_002844005.1 Limosa lapponica baueri
AGAAGGCCAGCTCAAGGTATGCAGGGTGCCTTGGCCACTGAGCGCTGCTTGAATTCCCCAGAGAAATGTGAACAGATAGGGTATTTTCAACTGAAGATAGCAACATAGCAAACAGCAATGCAGTGTTGTCATTTTGAGGTAAAAGGTAGCAATCTGTTATTGTGATCAGAGCTATTTAAAGGCTGCTTTCAAATTAGCTTTGCAGCCACAAATGTGTAAATATTTAATTTTTTTTCTAAGCAAACAAGAACCAGTTCCTTGAGTGAAAACAGAACATGTCCAAATTGAATGTACTTCTGTATAAAAATGATGGTTTCTTTCACAGGAAAAACATATCAAAAGTAATGTATCCGATGGAACTCCAGCCTTGACAGATGTAGATAAATAAAGGTTGAAATGTAGTGCTAGTGTTTGTCACTGGAAACACAATGCAGAATTTAGGCCAAGATGTATTATAAATTTAGCACAGCTTTAAATACAATACCCAAACTTGAGAAAGTGTTCCAACCAAGTGTAACACTTCTTTCTTTATTCTTCCCTATTTTGCAATGCTGACTAACTTCAGCCATTGAACGTGGGCTACGAATGGTGAGATGAAGGAATTAGGGCCAAGTGTGTACCTCGCATTGTCACTCTGGTATAGATACCAGAAAACCGCACACTACATTCTGGGCCCACCATCTGCACTCTTTACCAAGATGTTGTCTCATATCAAAACACATAGGGCCTATCCTTTAGTCCTTCGGTAAAAAAGTGTAAAGAAGTCAGCACGGCTTTCTTGTCTGTTTTCCTACTTTCCTTTCTTCCTCACCACTCACTATTTGTATTCCACCTTCTTCAGCCCATGTTGATTTTCCTAAGTTTAGCAGAGATTTTGCATGAGCAAAACAACAGTATTTGATCCCAGACATCAAATTAAATTAGCAGTGTTGATTAACTGCTCTCAGATGAGTCACCTGCTACTTCCAGTAAGACTCTGCATCCAAACTTTGGAATAAGCCTACTGCCCAACAAATAAATTATCTCAATACAGCTTAGCTGCTGCTCACGTGATGGATAAAAGAAAATGGGCAGCTTCATTCCCTTTTGGACAGACTCGAGTGAACATCCTGTTATGTTCCAAACCTACACAAGCTATTTCCTCCTTCCATGGTGTTACTCTTCCATAGAACCAAAGCACACTCACTTCTCTGCACCTAGCAGAGAAGAAAAATGCTGTTCTACCTACTGTAAAGGAGAGAGGGAGAGTGGGAGAGAGAGAAGCTTTGTGCCTTCTCTGCTTCTCCCTCACCCCAACTTTGTGCTCCAGCCAGATGCAAGGTGACCCTAAGCAGTTACATGTGTGGACTTAAAGATTACAAGACAGAAAGTGGATGGATGGTCCCTTTTTTTTCTCCTCCTATATATGGAACTCCCATTGGCTTTCCTGGGTGCTCCCTCTATAGACTGATGAGCAACAGGTCAGAGGAGACAGAAAAACTTTTTACCTGCCAACCCCAGAGTTCAGGATGTGTTGTTTCTCCTGCAGCAGTTGATGACACCCTAACACCTTAGCAGCACTGGAGCTGCATTCCTACGCTATAACAGGGGAAGCAGGACCAAGGGCCTGAACTAAGGTCTTGGCAGGTAAGTGAAGGAGCAACCAGTATCAAACAGCTTTTTTTTGAAAGTGTACGTCTTTGTAATGTTTAAGTCTTAATATGTGCTCTGCTTTACCTGGGAGCTTAAACTTCCACTTCTCAGAAGAGTATTTGAGATCACCTATTAACTTTGCCAAATGCTTGAAAAAGTGTCGATGAAACTCATAAATGCAGAGGGGCTTAAAATGTCTCAAAACTGGGATTTCATCTTAGAGCTGAGCAGAAGTTATTCAGACTACTGGGGGAGGGAGAAGCTTTATGGTACCAACGTATTTTTGTATATCGCCACTTTGGATGACTGAGAGCACTGTTGTATGCTGAATAGCCAATATTCAAAATATGAGCTCTGTTAGGATTGGGAGGGGAATTTTTGTTTGTTTGTTTGTTTCATTGCTTGTTTTCTCTCAATTGGACATGTAGGGAACACATGATGAGGTGAAATCTCCATATCCCTACTACGTTCCACTTCTTAAGCTTAATTATTGGAACTAGGTTTCCTATATTAACTTACATCATTCAAAATGTGCTTTATTTCAGTAGTTATCAGGAATTGTGTCTTCAGTGGCAATATCATGTTCCAGAACATTCATAGAGAGCACACACAGAGGAAGTCGCTACCACTAAAGCAAACCCAATTAAAAAGATATTTACAGAAAAATACATGATGCTAGTTACCAGCTTGAAAGAGAAGAAAAAAAAAAAACACACTAGAACCATCCTTGCCTAAAGGAAGTCTTTCTTTTCCTTGCTTCTGGTAATGTAAGGGTAATGGATGCCTTTCTGTTGAGAGGCCAGTAAGTTTTACTTTTTGGACTGAAAAACAAATTTGGGTCAGAGAAGGAAATTATAAGGAGCTGCCACGACCTAAATTCTGTACCCGAGCCATCTACTGCCATCATATCCTGGAGAGAAAAAAGGGAACGTTCATAAAGAATGAACAACCATCCACAACTGATGGGGCACCAAAGCCCCATCAATGTCCAGTTCAGATATTCTTATCCCCCCTATCCTTATTGTTACCGATATTCTCAATTTACCAAGTGAAATCACTCCAAATCTGACCTCTAAGTTTATGTCCATCTTTCAGCAGATTAACTGTGAGTTTGTAAAAAATTACACATGCTAATAGCAACTGTTAATTAACATTCATCAGAATTAAGGGAAAAAGTCATCATCAAAAATTTCTCTCTGAACTGTGGGTGTAAATTTTAGGGGCAAGAGTGAAAAATGACACTTTACATAGGTTTGTATCTTTTAAAAGCTTGCATTACTATAGTCGTTGTTTTAAATTAACTTTCTCTAGACAAAATAAAGTGTTGTACTACATTGCAGCCTCACTGTTAGGAATGAAGATAGAGGAGACAATGCAGGAAGGCCAACACACACGACCAAAATGGAGAGTATCCAAGTCATAGAAGAATGGTAAGTTGGTCAAACCGCTATCTAACAAATGTTTTTAATTTGCCTATAACTAATATCAAGAATTGCCTTGGTTTTTATGCTTCAGGAATGTCCTTTTAATTACTTTTCCTCCAAAAAAATTGATACAAAAGGAAGCAAAGTCTTTCCTGACAATGAAACGCCAGCAAAGACATTCATAAGTCAGGCTTACTTCCAGTTTCTTATTTGTGGGGAAGAACTGTGGGAGAAATGGGCGATGGTTGCATACATCTGTGGGTCTCTGTAAGAAGCCTCTGCTACCTGTGGGATCATTTTCTTCTGTTTATCAAGACAAGAAGAAATTTCACATTTTCAACTTCACATTTTTAACACAGCTACCTTTCATAAAACAGCTTGGAGTATGGCTTCACTGGAATTAACCAAGGAAACACATACCTTGAAAAACGGGCTAACACACACTGAAAGTCTGAGCTTCTATTTCCGTCTAAAGCTTTGGCCCATGTTTATTGTGTTGGGGAAAATGCTAACCTATCAGTGGCCTTGAATTCTCTAATGCCATAAAAAGCAAATAAAAACTTAACTCTAGAGGATATGATTGATGGCAAAAGCAACCCAAACAACTCCTTGTCTTCATTGCTACTCATGGCCATTTATGAGAGGACAACGTCAGAAATTTCCACAAAATTCTGTCTTTTCCCAATAGACAGCGAGGGAGCACAGGATGCTTGTCAGCTTCACCCACTTCAGCAGATTCAGTTCACCCTCCTCAGACAGAGGAGTTTTCACCTCTAAATATGTATGTTTATACTTTTTGGTTCAGATTACAATTATTTTGCTGGATAGTTTAAATGTGAAACCCTTTCTCATTTATTACATCTTTTGGACTGCTGAAAAGCTACCACAAACAGCTTCCCATCATCCAGTCTGCCTTGCATGCAGAGTAGGAGTCGATAAATGGACTTCAAGAGAAATCATATAGACAAATGTCATTAATTGTGCAACATGATTACACAGAAGCTTGTGTTGGATCCTACCAGTAAGGGGAGGGTGAGCTCTCAGAATTAGGTTTGAAAACATATTTAGTTGTTGTTAAATAACTTGGAGTATTACCTTCTCAAGCAATTCATTGGTACATTAATGGATTAGTGACGCAAGTTAGTCTTCTGATCACTTATCCAGTGTGTCCACTGTTACAAGTCATAAATAGTTTCCTTCAGAAAATGGGAATAAGGACTTTTCCCATTTCTTCTCTCTCCAGTTTTGCCAGCAACATCCATCACATCTTGTGCCAATAGATCATCATTCAGGTCAATAGCACCAAACAGAGGGAAGCTTAGCAACCCTTAGGTACAGGCACAGAGAAATATGCTAATTTAAAAGCTCTCTGAATCACTATTTTGTTGGGCCTCATTAGTATGCTCTTGGCTGCCAAGAGCCTTTTGTTTTTCTTGTCCTTCCTGAACCAAATCGTGTGGCAGCCAGTGATTGGCCAAACAGCATCAGAAGCAGGCAGGGACATCAGGTGTCATCTGAACCACTCACAAAAGAGGGTCTATTGCCAGCTTCCTGAAATCACATCTCCTTTAACCGCAGAGGCAGGAATTCAGTGTTGTTATGGGATTTTGTCCTTGAGTCTGATGGCTAACACCACTAGCAGAAAACTTGTAGGAAGCCAAGAGCATGTCTTATAACATTAAACACGTTTAGTGGGCTATTCAGATAATGAATGCACAAGTGAAGAGTGAACAAAATTCCCCTGTCACTGCTGAAGCCTTGTTGCTTCCAGTTTTCACTCTGGACTAAAGTGCAGTTGAAAGGAGAATTTTTGGACAAATGTATGAAAACAGTGTTACAAAAATAGAAGCATATTTGTAATGATACTTTGCTTTTGCAGCCAAAACCCTACTGCAGATGAAATTTTGTCTTGGGCTCAGAATTTTGACAAGATGATGAAAACACCAGCTGGGAGGAACCTTTTCAGAGAGTTTCTTCGAACAGAGTACAGTGAGGAGAACCTGCTTTTCTGGCTTGCATGTGAAGATCTAAAGAAGGAACAGAATAAGAAAGTTATTGAAGAAAAAGCAAGACTTATATATGAAGATTACATTTCTATACTATCACCAAAAGAGGTAAAGCTGTAAATGTTACATTTGCATCTTCTGTTATTCCAGAGCAGAAATGTTATACCCTGGATTGCCAGATGGGGGTCTGAAAGTCTGTCTGATCTGTCAGATGAAAATCTTAGATTGGACATTAAATCAGGAAAGGAAGGGACAGAAAAAGTAGAGACACAGGGCCATCACTGGCCACAACACCTCAAAGCTCATTATAAGACTCAAGAAACTCCAGTAAGAGAAGTCTGAGAAATAGGTAATGCTACATGCCTGCCAGAGAGAGGAAGTAAGTAATGTAAATGGATTTCTGGAGAAAAGGCACCAAAATTAAGGAATTTAAATCAGAATCATTATAGATTTATCAGCTGCAACAGCTGTCTGGGAGAAAATCCAAATTTGCATCCGTTATTCCTATGTGAGAGTCTGGGAATAGAGACCACATATTTTCTCTAATGAAAGGTATGATGGAAATTATATAAGATTTCCTTCAACTCTTAAACTGAAATAGACAAATTGTGAAATGGTCTTCACCTGGAGTAAAGAAAAAGCATTCCCTATCAAACCATGTTTTGAAATAAAGATATATATATATAAAAGCACTATAGAAGAGGCTTTCTTAGGCCACGTCATGTACCTTTAGCTCCTTTGCCTTGTCTCTGTGCATTGCATCTGACTTTCTACTCAATAACATTATGCTAATTTATGCTCACTGTGGACCTCGCTTCCTACATTTTACTTCTGCACTGCATTCAGTAATAATTTGCAACTTCATTCATATGAATGAAGCCAACAGCAATTTATAGCTCCATTATCTTCTCTTGTGCCATAGTATATACTTCTGCTTTGGAGTGAGATAACTGCCAGAACCACAAGCTCATAATGAGTTTTCCTTAGAACACAATATAATATCTCTAGTACATATATATATATGTTGAATGCTCTTTTGTATTTTTAAGCTAAGATCAAACAGCAGTTAAAACTCAAATACTAACTAAGCATTGTTTGACTTAGGGATTAACAAAACTGCTCAGAAACTTGATGTACTGGACATGTGTGGAGGTCATCAATCCAGTTGCTCCTGCCCCTACTGGAAATCTTATGAGGCAAATAAAAACTGTCTGCAACGCTTTAGATCAGCATGGAAGCTGAAAAGTCCTTGTTCATCCAGGCATCCCATTCCAGCTGTTATCTTTTTGTATAAGAGCCAAAATATTTAGCATTACTTGTTCAGTGATAAAGTTATTGAGGCAGAAGGTCTTAGTGTTCTGAACAGATACCTTATATTCATCTGTTTAGCAAGGAAATACCTTCAGCATATTCCAACTAGTTTTGCCATCTGGCTTCAGTGAGTCACTGAAAAACTACAACGTAAATGAATAGTTCCGTATTTTTTTCATTCTATAAGTGCAATTAACTTTTACTATTTTCAATGGCACAAAACCCCACCATCCTGCCAAATTTGAGCTTTTTATCCCAGCTATTATAATTTGATAATGAAGAACCAATTAGCTAGCTGCACAAACTGTTCTTCCTAACATACATGCATGTGTGTCGGGGGAGAATTGCTTAAACCTTAGTGTGCCATTTCAGTGCTACAGAAGTGCAATTGCCTAGGATTGAAATCTATTCAAATAAATTCCAAAGACGCATGGCTGCAACGCTGCTTCTCAAAACTACCATAACACACACCCCTGCACGTTGTTGTGTCTAAAAGCAGGTAGTCGCTGGCCAAGCAGCCCCATCGATCTATTCACTCCGGCTCTGCAGTCTGCTCTGCTTGCACAGATACATTAATTAGACAATGAATTCAATCAGAAAAATGCCTGGGTTTTAAAACAGCCACTTTCAGATGGATTGATTCCTTAACTCAGCTTGCTGTGGGGCTGCCCAGACAGCCTGGCCAAGGCGAGGGAGGAGAAGCACCAAGATGGGAAAGGGGGGAGGCTGTTCATAGCAGCTGATGCAGCACTCCTGCCCATCTGTAAGGGATATTTACTCGTCGCTACCACCCTATCCCATCCCACCCCATCCCATCCCATCCCTTCCCATCCCATCCCATCCCATCCCATCCCATCCCATTGTATTTCAAAGACTGGTTCACCACATACACAAATACGCAAGCCACAAGCTCACACATGGGCACACCTTCTGAGTTTTCATGTCCGTTAGCATCCTTCACATACCAAGCTATCTCAGTACGTGGCGCTTTCCAGGATTGAGCTCAATCCTTCAGACAATACAAATATCTATTTATATGGTTGCAGAGTTGTGGGGTCAGACTGTAACCTGGTGTAAATCACAGCAGCTTAACTGATCTCTACTTGGTATTTCCTTATTCAGTGTTTTAGCCTTTTTCTTCTTAGCTGAGTAAACCCTTGCTGGCCCCAGTGGCTTTCCCTGCTTCTGCCATTTCATTTAATCCAGAAGGCATTAATTTTACTGTTCTTAGAGTATTTTATGGATAAGCTGTACATTCACTCAAACTTCTAAATAATATTCTAAAATCATCTGTGCTTTCATGCCAAGCATAATATGCCCTTTTCTGCCTAGGCACAGAAAGTAAATGAGAAGCTAAAATTGAAACTTGCCAACAACTTCAACACGGACAATGATATCCTGAAAATCAAAAGCTGTTACAGGGTCTTGAAAAAAGAAGAACAAATCTGAAATAATTAATATTAATGGGGAGATTAACTTGATAAAAATGACAAAAAACTCTGGGTCATTTGTGAGTAACAAGTGTGGTGTCTGAAAAAAATTGGGAAAAAACTTATAGAGGAGCCAGATGAGAATGCTGAACAGAAAGCTCCTAAAGATTTAACCATAAATAGTCAGAAAACAACCATTTCAGCTCTCTGAATGAGAGTAATTCAACGTTAATTTGAGAAAAAATAATTTTAAATAAGTAAAAAAAAAAATTAAGGTAAAATAACATATTTTGGGAAACCCAGGTTACTGCAGAGTTTTTAGTTGCATTGCATTTATTCTGTTATACAGCTGTGCTTCATCTTACAGATCTTAAGATGGATGCAAAGATCAAGTAAAAACTGAAACAGAATCGATGGTCTCGGTCTGTAATTGTGCGGTGGCTCTGAAAGTAGCACAGAGCCTTACTTGGATAAACTGAGAAACTCGGCATGTTCTGTGGAGCCCCGTGTAATAAAGTTACACATAACAGCCTTTCCAATGTTACTGTTTAACATTAGTCTGTTCTGATCTTCTTCAGGTTAGTCTTGATTCCCGGGTGAGAGAAGTGATCAACAGAAACTTGTTGGACCCCAGCCCTCACATGTATGAAGATGCCCAACTCCAGATATACACCCTAATGCACAGAGACTCTTTTCCAAGGTTTTTGAACTCTCAGATTTATAAGTCTCTCGTTGAAAGTATTACAGGCTCTACTTCTGAAACTTAGTTTTAATTTTCAAACAAAATAACTTGATTTTTTGGGGGTGGGTGGGATGGAAGAAAAGTAGTTTAATAACATCTGGAGCTGGGTTCCTGGAGAACTACAGTTTAGCACTACTCAGGCTACTGTGAAGAAAACAAATACATATTATGGTCTCTGTCTACATTTTTACCAAGGTCCTCCTTGCTCGTGATAGCATGGGAGGGGAACAATGGATTTGCCAAAATACATTTGTTTCACACTCCTTTCACCCTCCTGCAGTCAAGATTGCAATGATGTATTTGTAGTTTTATGAACAGTCTCCTTGTGTATCCTCACACTGCATGTGCAAGGTAAAACTGCTTCACTTACCACTTAGTTGTTGCAATATTTAATCCAATAACATAAATTATATCTGTATTTAAGAACTTTTTTTGTGCAATACAGTCTTATGGTACATAGAAACAATTGCAGCAAACCAGAAAGAGGCTTGCATTTTTTAACATCACTAACTGAAAAAAGCCAATTTTTAAGGTGTAGCATTACTCAACATGCTCTACTGAGTACAATACACTGACTTTTTGAAGCCAATATTTCTGTACAGAAAAAAAAAAAAAAGAGCTATTTATCACTGTTTATTTAAAATAAATCAAGCGGAGGATTCCTCTGGTTGTTCACTGCCAAAACTGTGGCATTTTCATTACAGAGTTTGCAATGTCAAAAAAAAAAAAAAAAAAAAAGAAGAAAAAAAAAAGCACAAACCACTTAAAGGGATCCATATCTGGGTGACACAATCTATGCGCTGATATTGTTTAATTGTTAAAAGAACAAAGATTTTCAATGTACATTTCAGATGTCAGATACTGTAATTGATTTATTAAAGACTGGCTATCCAGTTCTAACACTGTTGTATAATGTTATGTACTTCAGCAAAAAAAGAAAAACAAAAACAAAAAAACAAAAAGCTTGATAATTTAGTTTTTTTAATAAAGAAATTTAATAAAAGATTGCCTACATGTAGCATTTTAGAGCATTTTAGAACATTTTGATGAATTGCATCTGTCCTGTAAGATCTTTTTTTTTTTTGGAAAGCTAAATCCAGTAAAAAGATGTTTTTAAAGAAAGTAATGTTTTACGAGGTGGCAGGTTAAAGAAGTATTATCTTAGCTTCTAGCCTCATTGATTTCGAATAACTCCTTGAAAACAAGGGGTTTGGAGAGTAATATTAAACCAAACTTCAAGGGCTCCTAAACCTACAGTCCTTACCCAAGCAAAATGCCTACGGAAACACAACGGGTGTCTTTCCTGGGTAAAGAATCCTGTACTGAGCCCTCAATCAGAGCTAAGGCAGCCTGGTATTCCCATCACTTGGCTGCCATGGTGTTTTTAATAGGTGTTTGCTTGGCCTTTTTATCAAAAAATGTCCAATTTTAGGATACATTTTGATGTTTAAAGAGACAGTGACTCGGAACTTAAAAAACCCCATCTTCATACCTACCATATACAAGCAAAATGAGCATTAGCATCCCTCACAAACCGCTAAAGATATACCAAGAAATGGCTTTGAATACTCATTAAATATATATATATGTATGTATGTGTATATATATATTTAATACTGACAACTCTGGTCTTATACTAAGACTTAAGAGGCAAGGTTCTTCTCACTTCCACAGGACGAAACACGGCACAAGCCCGTTGCTTTCGCTGGGACGGGAAGGTCTGGCAGTTGTGTCCTTGAGCGGAATCTTGCCCCGGCACACTTGGCTCCAACCACCCAGTTACTCCGTGCAGGCAGCCTCCGGTGCCGGCTCCAGCCTGGAGCCGCTGCTGCCAGGAGGGTCTGCTGCTGTACAGTAACCGGTGGGATGCAGGTCTTAGTTTATTTTCTGGGGCTTATTTTTTTTTCCTTTGTTTTACTACCTCTCATTTTTTTTAATTTATTGAACATGCTTCAAATAGCAAGTCTTGGGGAATTTTTTTAATCATTCTTTTTACTTGAAACCTGTGTGCTTTTTTTGGATATATATACGGACAATTTAACGAACTGTTTCTTAAACTCATTTGGTTTTGTAATTTATATAGAATTCAGGAGATGATTAAAAGGGCTATTCTCTATTCCCTATGCAAATATTTTAACTGTTGTAGTGTTTGACAAAATGGGATCTAAACAAAAATCTGCAAAGTGGAAAACAAATCTGTTTACAGTGGCGTTGCTGACTATCCTACCATATTCAGCACTTTTAAATATTGTTATTTATGAAAATGTAGTTTAAAATGCAAGACAAAATATTTATAAATGTTTCTTTTAATAAATACCTGTTTTGTCTGAAAGTGTTATTGTGTTATGACAACTTTATTCATGTTGGTTAGCTACTTACCATTATGAATAAAATATTCAATTATTATACCGATAGAATAATAGCTATGATGTTTACAAATCCTGAGGGGGGAAAATTCAGTGAAAAAGGACTGCCTCCTCCTACTGTGAAATGTTGTTAGAAAAAAATCAATTTTTCTGGCTTTTTTTTCTTAATTGGAATTTAACTATGGTCCTACATATGTCTAGTATCATTTGATTACAGTTATATTTACTGTGGTACTAAACATATACAGCATCATGTATGTATATATTTACATAGTGTAATTTCAAGTTTGTTGGTGTTTGAGGCACAATACATTTAGTCCACACATCTAAGCAATGTGTAAGAGACAAAACTGCATGCATAAGTCTTTACAAATGTAGACTTGAATATTCTTAATGTTACTATTTGATGGTGACCTGCTAGTCATAAGCTATCTTTATAAGATATTTCACACAGGTAAAAGTTCTTGTCAGCACAGACAAGTCATCCTTTCAAGGACAGTTTTAAAGTTAAATATGCGGGCCCTAAAGTATTACCTTGATTTCTAGCGTAAGATTCCAAAATCTGTATTTGGAAACTGTTACATCATTTTGAAAAACATTACACCAGTCTTCAGTGTAATACTGCAATGAAATCACGTTCAAAATTTCTTGTCTTACATCCTCTATTTGGAGGAATTTAAAAATTGAACATAACGTGAAGTTTCCTTCTTGGAGCAAATGCTCACATTAAAATGTTTAATACACATTTCATCTATCAGTTTGGGTTTCCAAAATCTTTTTATGAAAAAATGGATATGGTCCAGATGGACAACAAGTCATGCCATAACATGATCTCATTGCCTATCATATAGATCTCTGAACACAAATTGTAAAACAGTCAATCTATTAAACTGATTTATTGTGCATGCAGTGTACAATACACTTTGAAAAACTGCCTAAATACACTTATTCTATAGCCTGGAATAAAATAAGTATGTATTTAACTTGTATTTCAGTTTTTCATGAGAATGTATATAGCAAGTGCACTACAAAAAGTGAGTTATGTTTTTGTCACTTTTGCCCATTGTTTAATCTTTTATGTTATATAGAGCCTGATGCCAAATAGCCACAAATAAGCAGAGCACTTATGTACACTTCTGACCTTTAGGTTTCAAAGAAACTGAATATTTATTGTATTATGCATGTGTTCAACTTAGCTCTTTACAGTCAACTTTCACGTAACTGAGCTGAAAGTAGTTTGGGATCCTAGGATACAACAAAACCTGCAGACAGTATCAAAAGTATTTAAATTAGACTGAAGGCACATATGGTATGAAGGAGACAAAAGGTACAATGGAGAAAAGGCAGGTTAGTGACACAGGTGCCTGGGCTCCGTGTTAACCAGCTGAGTCCAGATACCGTGGAAACGTGGCCATAGCACTTCCAGGTCCACAGCTTGTCCACAACTTCCTTGAGCACCTGTGGAGTCCACATAATCCATTTGCAGAACAACAGTGGACACAAACCAGACCTAAGGTAGCGATAGCTCTGTTCTAAATAAAAAGCATGCTAAAGTGTCTGCTAGACTGGTCTAAACCAAGAACATAGAGGAGACCTACATTCTACCTTAAACAGCCAGGGTTTAAGCTGTCACCTGATGCCAGACTTGCTCCCCTGGGCAGCAAATTCCATCATAAGGAGCACCTGTGTGCCTGTGGAACCAGTATCTAAAAAAGGCGGGGGCTGTTTCTGTGAAAGCAGCTTGCTTGACTGACCACACCATCAGCCCGCTCAGGAACCCACAGCTTCTGAATGCAGTAAGTGCTTTCGAAAGCTATTTAGCATAAGTATTCCACACCCTCAATTCAAAAGCAAAGATGCTACAAGAAAGCCTCTTTAACTTCAGTGACTCTCTACACCAGGACAATAAAGCTCACACCTCTATGATGTCTGTGAGCCTGCTCCCGACAGCGTTAACCCATCCAACCACAGCCTGAGTCCTTATCAAATGCAACAAAATAAAAAATTAAAGTTGCACATAGGCAGACAACTGCAATGTCTGCTCCAAGTTGATTTGAACCATGTCTAACTACCAACTTCAAAACAGTGTTTTTCTCAGCCCATAATGCTGTTATTTTTGCAGAGACCCAAGAGTAGCACTGTAGCACATCCTGGGACACGGCTGCAGTGACAAAGTCCAGTCCTGTTCACCTATAGCCCGAGTTATGTTTGCAGTGACAAAACATCAGCCCGAGTCACATAGGTCCTGAATACTTCCGCCAGCAGTAGAAGTGACATTTGTAGGATGAACGAACAAAGCAATGGCGCCAAAATTACCTGGAAAAAACCCTGACATAAAAATAGTCTGTGTATTACTTTAATGTTATACCAAAATGTCAGATTTTGTCCCTTCCTTTATCCATAAACTCATCCTTCCAGTTTAAAACAGGGATAAGATTCAGGTGATTCAAAGGCTGACCAGCAGTCATTGACTCACACTCCTTTTTTTCTCAAAAGCTTTACACTAAATCACCCCTTACTCTAAATCTCCTGAGTTCTGCGCGCTCCTTTTACAAGTAGGGTTCACACAGCCGTTAAGACTCTCATAATTTCTTTCATTGCTAGAAAACACCAAAATGTTTGGTCTATTAAATGCATAAATGTGATCGTTTTTCCTGAAGACGTTTTCAGGGAGCTTCATGGGCAAGCAGCAAGGGAAGATTTTGGTGGGTGAGATTTCATAAGCAATGGCCTGGGCTGTTTATCAGCGCCAGACTAGCCACAAAGATTGTACATTCTCCACAAAGCTATTTGCGTGTGATTTGACTTATAAATTATTGCTACAGTGTATTTTGCCAATAAACCTTATTCAAAGTGGTGCATCTAAAATCATAGGAAAATGTTTTCACCCAACCATTCATTTTAATGTTTAACATTCCAAATAACAAATCCTCATGTTGACCGTATTGCCTTTGGATTTCCACAATGGAACAAAACTTTCAAGTTTTCATTGCTGACTACCAAAACTACTTAGGTCTTCAAGCCTTACTCTTGCTTTTGATATTACATTCATGAAAATAACAATTTACTAATGTATCATATGGAAGTTGCTGTTACTCCACCAGTGTAATTTAGTTGTAAAGTATGCTTACCTAGTTCTGTTTAGATGTGAACGAGGACAGAAGAACAGCAAAGACCCGACTGTGACTCCTCCAATGATTGTAATAGAAAATACTGCCTAATAAAGTTTTATGGATAGTTGCACATTTTTATAATAAAGGATATTCTTCAAACTGTTTGGAGTTTAGCCAAGAATCTCACTAATGTTGTTACATAAAACAAGGTTACTATGCCACCCTGTCTGCATACCAGAGGGGATTTGCCAGGGTCATCCCACAACACCCATCACAGAACATTTACTAAATGACTGCGTCTTCACTACCTTCCAGCTGAAAAACTTTGACGTGAGACACTATACTCAGATCTGCATTTTGTAAAGGGGTACCCTTTCAGCCTCACCACTTATCCCTGACGTGAAGGCTCTTTCAATCGCTCTTTATTCTTCTTCTTTTCCTCTAAACGCTTAATTTCGCACCTGCTTTTACTGTGGAGGTATCCTTCCGCGGCTACTCGCAGCTTCCTCCTTCTCAGGGTATTTTAATTCTGAAAACTTATTCTGGGGCGAGAGGAAAAGAAAAAAGGACAGTAACCTGGGTATCCAACCCCCTGACTGAATACCTCCCCCGGCTCCCCATCCCCACAACTGGGCCCAGGTGGTTGGCTGCAGGGCAGGAGGACGCGACACCGCCCCCGCAGGCCCTCACCCCGGGAGCTCTGCTTTAAACTTGTACCATGGAGGATTTGCCGAGGTTTGGGGGCTTTTCTTTTTTTTTCAGTCAGATGAATAAAAACACACCCAAACTCCCAGCCCTGTACCGCCAGCCCCGCCGCTGCGGCCAGGTGGTTGGCTGCAGGGCAGGAGGACGCGACACCACCCCCGCAGGCCCTCACCCCGGGAGCTCTGCTTTAAACTTGTACCATGGAGGATTTGCCGAGGTTTGGGGGCTTTTCTTTTTTTTCAGTCAGAATGAATAAAAACACACCCAAACTCCCAGCCCTGTACCGCCAGCCCCGCCGCTGCGGCCTGCAGGCACCCGCGCGGGCCTCAGCCACGCCCCTTGGCCCGCCCTGCCATCGCTGGCCAATCACAAAGAGCCCGCCTCAAGGCACCGCCCCACCAGCTGAAGGGAGCCGAACGCCTTCGTCCCTTTCCGCCGGCCGAGCCCCGAAAAATTTCCGGCCGCTCCCGAGTCTCTTCGAAAACCCGGAAGGGAGGCTGCCGAGGGCCATCGGGTGTTTCCGGCGCGGGCAGGGGCTGGCGGAGGACGGGCGCCCCAGCTGGGCATGCGGCTGCTTTCGCGAGGTCTTCGCGCGGCGCAGAGCTGCCGGGCGGCCGCGCTGCTCCCGCCGCGGAGCCCCCGCGCAGTGCTGAGCGGGGGCAGCGCGGCGGCGGCGGCGGCGACGCAGCCGCGCCGGGGGCTGAGCGCCCGCCCCGGCTTCGACGAGCTGTTCGCCGCCCCTTCCTTACGCCGCCTGCTGGAGGCGCGGGCGCGGGGCGGGGCGATTTGCATACGCCGACGCGATTGGTGGAGCGGAGCGGTGAGGGTGCCGGCTGCGCGTGCGGGAGGCGCGGGGCGGCGCGTGGCGGGAGGGCGGTGACACGGGGGTTAAAGGCCTGTGGGCTGGGGGTGTGGGTGATGGAGAGGCTCATCCCCGGGCGTGGGAGCGGCTGGTACTCGAAGGAAGAGCAGCGTGACAGCATCGTCTTCATATAAAATAAAAGATAATTAATCAGGGATATAATTTTTTTTTTTCTCGCTGCCGTGTGCCCACTCCCGTCCGTTTCAGCAGTCATCGGCCTCAGCGTCTGCTCGCGCCGCCTCCACGCTCTGATCTAA
>KZ506122.1:122466-134578 GCA_002844005.1 Limosa lapponica baueri
TTTTTTTTTTATCTGAATCGTTCATGAAACACGTTTTTCTAATATGTTTTTTCCAAAGCGGCTGGAAGTGCTTAAATCCCTTAAAATACCTGCTCAAATGGGGGAGCTTACTTTGCATACGGATTGCAAAGCATGTTGAAAATTTTTTTTCCCCTCTAGATTTAACACTTCAGAGATGGCTTCCTTCTTCCCTTCAGCCCTCGCCCATCCCCCCGCAATTGTTAATATAGATAGCACCACACTCCGGGGGGAGGGGAAGGAAACAGGGCAAGAAAGGCTCGATTTTCCCTATAATATCTATCGACCACCCTCTTAAAATCATGCTTGTAGGTAAGATGTATTTCACTTTGACCATTGTTTAAGGGTCGCTGCTTTCCATTGTGATTTACGCATGCATTGTAATTTAGGCGTACGTGTGAGCACGTACGTGTGAGCACTCACGTTTTTCCTCTGCCACCCAGCTTTTTCCCTTCTTAAAAATGCCAGACACCTGGCTGCATCAGCAGACCGGCTTCTGGCCTTGGATGCAAACGTCAGGCTGCTCTGGCCCAGCTATAGCCCTGCCTGGGCCTGGTGTCACTCATGGACCCTCTGCCACTGGTGTCCCTAGCAGGGACTGCAAGTGTCCTGAGTATATCGCTGCATTAAGGGTAGGGAGTTGGAAGCATTGGTGTCTCTAGAAGTAGTCCGTGCTGGTGGAATGGTGACAAAGTAAATTATTTAAGATGGAGAAGAGCAGATTTAGATTGGATATTAGGAACAAGTTCTTTACTGTCAGGGTGGTGGAACACTGGAACAGGTTGCCCAGAGAGGTGGTTGAGGCCCCTTCCCTGGAGATATTCAAGGTGAGGCTCGACGAGGCCCTGGGCAACCTGGTCTAGTTGGGGGTGGCCCTGCTGACTGTGGAGAGGTCAGACAAGATGACCTTTGGAGGTCCCTTCCAGCCCGGACCATTCTATGATCCAGTCAGTTTTCTTGCCCCAGTTATAAGCAGCATAAAGCTCTAATTTTGAGAAGATCTCACATAGATTAAATGTGTGGCTGATCCTTAGTTCCACTGCTTCCACTAGTTGTCTGTGTTTTAGACGCTGGAGGGTGAGTTAGATAAAAACTTAAAATTCATAATACAGAAGGGAGGGGTGATTGGTTCCTTATAGGAAAAAGAACCTGTGATGCAGTTTATGGTGTGTAGTAATTCTGTCCTTGTTGTTTCTTGCAGGATACAAACAGAATAATGAAATCAAACCTTAACCACTCTTTCAAAATGAAATGTGATTTTGATTGTACGTCTCTTCCTGCTGGGTTTGCACCATTGAAGTCTACTGTGGAGAAAACAAGACTGGAAGAATCCTGCTCCTTGAATTATGAGGAAGAGTTTTGTAAAAGCTGTGCTGAAGAGCATCAGAAAATACTCCTTAGTGACTCATACCATGCGGCCACCAGAAATCTAGACCTTGAAGATGAAGGAAGACCTGTACATAACAAAGAAAACAAACAACTAACCCAGACACTTGATGAAGGTATCTATGAAATGGAGGCACTGGAAAACAGTAAATGTAATGAGGACAGTGGTTATTCCTCTATGTTAAGTAACCAATATGCTGATGCAGTAGAACATGAAGATAGTATACCTTTGGCTGGGAATCTCTGTGACACACCAAAGCATTGTTTCAAGAACCAAAACCAAGCACAGTTTTCAAAGAAGACTTTGTTGCCAGTAATCCATTATGAAGAAATGATTTGCTCAACTTTGAAAAAAAGTGGGAAAAGAAATCTCAAGTCTTGGGCTGTGGTAGACAGAATTGTTTTTAGAGGAAAGGTTGAACTTTGTAACCTAATTGGAAAGAAAATGGGATTAGACACAATAGACATTCTTGCTGAACTCTTCCAAAAGAACCTGAAGCATATATTAGCAAACATCTTAAGGCATCTCAGTGAGATGGATTTAGTAAAGTAAGTATATTGATCTCATTGTATTTCATTGGGAAAATAGGCAATCTAATCAGATGGCTTAAGAATGTTTTAGATATGGGGCTTGTGACACTGACAAAGACAATGGTTAGTACTATTAATATATTGAAACATGAACTGTTGATGTAAGCTATAGGTAAGCCAAATATGAACAATATGTCTTTTTCCCCAGAAGGCAAATTAAAGACTACAGCTGTGAACATATCCCATCTTCTACATGAAAGAAAAAGATTGCATAGTTGTTCCTACTCTTAAATAAAAAGTTTTTCCCTTTCCTAGGAGGTAACTGATACATTTGTATTGTCGTTGCAGTTTTGCCAAAGTCAGCACAACATGGCAGAAGATTCTACAGGAAGATAAGCGGACTTTCCAAATATATAGTAAAGCTGTGAAAAACCTTTCTGTAAGTTTCCACACTTGCTGAATATTTCAAGCCCTAACCAGCAGTGTCTTTCTGCTATTTCAGGACTCCTCCCAGCCTTAAGAGATCTCAGAAGAGTTTCTTAGATTGAAAACATGGAGTGTCTCAGTGTGTCCAGTTAGGATGCCTGGTCTCGGGTGTTGCTAGTCACTTTGCTGTTAGTGTGTAGACTGTCTTTTGAGCCCAAGGAAGGTTGACTGAGCAGGTTACCCAGGGAAAGATACTGATGTTCTTAAGAGCTTCCGCATGTCCCGTGTCACAGAGGAAGGCAGGAAGGAGAGGGTCAGGTCCAGCACTGCCCGCTGGGCAAGCCCTCGAGGCTCTCGGCAGACGCTTGCTTAGCTTCAGCATCTCCACTCATCCAGAAGGGAGTGAGACTGAGCGAAACCACTCTGCTGACTGTGCCACGCAACCACAGATCCAATCACACTAGCATTGCACTTTACCAAGGCAGGACTCTTTTAAAATCTTTGGGGTTTTTCTTCCTTGAGAGACAATAAAACGAGGCCTAGGGTCTGCCACAGAATAAGGTAGTCAACTAGCTTGAATTTTATGAAGTATTTTATGATGCTGGTCTGTTGGGATGAAACAGTTGGACACCACTGAACATTCATCTCATAAAGTTTGATTTATTCCCTGCCATTGAATGCTTTTCTTAACCTGAACTGCAAACTTAGAGAATTGGTGGGAGGAGTTTACTTTTCAGAAAGAAAACTTCAAGCATCCCTATTCAGTGTAAAGAATTAGAAATATTACTTTGTATTTTTAAACATTGCAGTGACAAGGCTACATGCTCTACCTAAATAATTATGTTAATATGAAACTAAGTTGCATTATGTAGTAGAAGATGGTTGGTTTTGATGGTCTGAACTAGGGGTCTGTTCTACACACTTATAACAGTAGCAACCGAAAAAGTGAAGATAAAATTAACATAGTACTTGGTACGACACTTTATTATAGGAAGCCTTCTAGGCAGAAGGACAGATCAAAAATAAGTTGTTGACTTCTGTTACACCAAGAGTCAGTATCAGGTAAGTCTTCTCTCAAATCTTATTCTTGTTTTTCTTTTCATTAGAATGGCGCTAAGGCATCAGAACATGCTGCAACAAGGGAATATGTTCTCTACCGAGCGGCTTTAGCTTCCATTCAGAAAGCAACCCCACCAAAAAACTTGAGTAGAAAAGGCACCAGATCCAAAGCATCTAAGAATCACAGCAGGCTCATGGAGTTTTCTGAGGTAACTGGTGATTTCCATTCATCTATAATTTCTCACATGTTGTCTGGCACACAATCAGCTTGTGAAATCTCCAATTTGAAGTGCTTGTAACTCTTGTTAGTATGGATAGACTTTGCTTATGGAGCGTGTTTTAAGATGATGTCAGAAACTAAATGGAAAATATTGGTACATACACTGAGATGTTCTACATCTTTTTTCCTTTTTTTTTCTCCCCCCCCCCAGGTGTCTGGGTATCCTTAAAATGGCTTAGTGGGGTTCTTCTGGCTTAAATTTTGCATTGGATAAGACATAAAAATGTTTAGTATTTTTCCTCATAGTTTCCACCAGTTTATAGTGAATCACATGTTTTCTGTATAGCAATCCCACAAAAACTATCAATTTTGCTTCAACACTGATAGGCAATTATTTTTTTATTAAAAACAAAGACTAAGTAGTTCTTATTTTTTAAAAATGAAACAAATGAATAATTCTGTTCATTCTATGCTGCTTTTTCAACTATTTGTCTGACATTAAGTTGGCGTTTTTTTAACTGCACATTTCTACCATCACACATTTGGAGATGTCAACAACAGCCAACAGCATAAACTTCCCTTCACCTTGTTATTTTTCTGAAGTTTTTGTTTTTCCACATATATGTGCGGGTCTACATTGCAAGGGTCTTATAAGACTTTTAAAAATGTTTATCGAAAGTCATTGTTTGTTAATAAGCAACAGATTTTCTTAACTAGAAAAAAATTTTATGCTCAGGCTCCAAAGCCTGCAAATTGGTGCAATGCGAGAAGAAAATGTAATTGCACTGGAAAGTATGATCAAGCTGCTCTCATACAACTATATAGCACTTCGTACCATTAGGAATCTGAAAGTTGAGGTGTACATTTAGTCTGTTTGTCCTTTAAATTTAAAATTTAAAGAATTTTGAATTGACTACCTCTATTTCTGTCCAAAGTACCTGCAGCTATAGATTGATTATTCCTCTTCAATCTCCATAAGAATTTGATACAACCAGAATTAAGCTAAATTCATAATTTATCTCTAGAGTAGGAGAAGTCATATACTTTTGTGGCACTTGGATAACATCAGGGAATGTTTGGTCTGTGTATTTACCCTCCACTCATGATTTTTCTTTATATGCTTTTTCCAACAGGCTGCCAAGACCTTGAAAAACACTGAAAGCCTTAAAGTCTGCCATCGCTGTGGCTCACCTGCAAAGTACGACTCCTATCTACAAAGAGCGATGTGCAATCGTGAAAGTTGTGGATTTGACTTTTGCACAAAGTGCCTGTGCAGCTACCACAGCTCCAGTGACTGTATGAGTGGCAAACCAGTGAAACCCAGCTCGAATCTAGGGCCTCTTCCTGGGACTAAGAAAAGCAAACAGAATCTACGGAGGTTGTGATCCATCCATCCCAGTACAGATACTCAGGTGTCCCATAACAGTTTTTTTAGGATATGAACTTATTCACAAAGAAAATCAATCAAACAACGAAAAAAGCGCTTTCTGCTATTCTATATTTTAAAAAAAAAAAAAGGTTTAATTTTATTATTCCTCTGTACTATTTGGTCATGTTCAAATTCCTAGGAATCATCACAAATATCCATTTAAAAAAAGCTTTACTGATCTCTATAATTTAAAATAAAATTCTGAATATGGATTCTAATAACATTTTAAATATTTTCCTGACAATTTGTCTATTGTGTTCCAGTCTTCAAAGCACTCCACAATAATATTGAATGAAAGACAAAAGTTTTGCCAAGTAGCCTTCCATGTGTAACCCTAGCAATTCTTGAATGCCAGAAGGGCGATGCATAAATTGTGTTTTATTTAAATATATACTCATGTTCAAAAGTCTTTTAAAAGCGTTTATAGTGAGAATGCCAATTGAGATTAGTGAATTTTATGGTAATCTTTTTTCAGGGCTTTGCCTTAATTTTAAATGTGAAAGTTCATAATACCATTTTCTCTGATGCTTTACCTTATAGGAATCTTGAATTGTTGCTCTTGCTTCATTTCTTCATTCAGAAACTGCAGGTTTTCCTTGAGCTGAGGTGAAACCCTTTCCAACTTAAAAAAAAAAAGTACTGTATCTTGACTAAAAAAATACTTTGCCAGTGTTTTCCAAATCATAAGATTTTTAATATTTGTATATATTTGTAAATACTACTTTAAATATTATTCATGTTTGTCTTGTAAATGTGAAAATAAATTACTATTCTCAAAAACTTTGTTGGGAAATCTGGACTTCCTATTTATCATCTTAAAATGTTACTTTTCATGCTTGTTTTTCATGTCTTCTAGTACATGCTTCTTAAAAATGTTGATCTAACAAAGAGGGAATCTCCTGATTTTGTGTAAAACATACCGAATCCATTCTCATACTGTGTTCCTGGAGCTTACCTAAAGGCTCCTAGCAGTAAAATTGCTGATGGTTTCTGAACCGGTGCATTCCATGGAAAAGTTTGTGTTGACTGTTGCGGAACCAGCTCACTGTCAGTAAAGTCTTTGTGATTCTACAGCAAAGAAAGGCAAGCTTTCAAGAAAAGGACTGATTTTCTGGAAATGCCCGAGGGTTGGGTGTCTTTTTCCCATTATTAAGTAGACAACAGACTGGGCAGGCAGCACTGTAGGTCCTGCTCCTTGAACTGGGGCAGCAGTTACATACCGCACGGCAACTTTTCCTGCACGTGTTAATTTTCCACTTGTTAGAGCAGTGGTAGAAAAAGTTGAGCAGCACCTCTAGCGTTCAGCTTTTATGTGGTGAAACTTAATCTCCCAACCTGGACCTGAGACTTAAAATAAGAGGCTGGCTGAGTAATATCAAGAGTTTTCATCCGTAAATCTTTTGTTTACTTAAATCTGCTGCCAGATATGCTCAAGATCTGAGAATGAAAGGTAGAACTCCTCCATCCTGTTATAATTACCTATTCTGGTAATTATATTATACTGCCTTTACCAACCAGTCCTGCAGGCCAGAAGATTGGTGTTTGCATAGCCCTCAACTACTGGATATTGGTTTCTCCAGTATGGTTTGTGGGATGTGGAAAAGGCAATGGTCAGGGGGTTGATATGCTTGCAAAGACCACGAGTCTGTTAGTAGGTTGTAGGCTGAGCACAGACAGATGACAAATACTATAAGCAAAAGTTTGTTATGAGATTTTGCTTGTTTCCTGTAGAAATTTATCTGCTCATGTAGAATTTGAAGGAAAGTTCCTTGTTACCTCCAGATAAGGGGGAAGAACTGCACTACGTGGCCTCAGTGGTCACAACTGGAGATGAACAATATGAAGAAGGAGACATTTTTCACTGAGTGATAAGAGGCAACTAACTTCTTCCTGAAACCTTGTTGCAAAGGTGAGATTACTTGACATCTAATAGAACTTTGGCCAAGGTGTAATGAGTCTGCTGCAAACCATCGTGGCTGTTTCTTTCCTCTTGCCCAACCATTTTTATGGTTTTACCCTGATCCTCCAACCCTTGCCCTCCCAGCTTTAGTGTTAATCAGAATAGACGTTGAAGATTGCAGCCTTCAACGGGTGGGTGACAGCTCCTTAAGGACCTTGACCTGTTATCAATGCTTGCAATTTTCTTATGCAAAATTTCTTCATAGAAGCATGGGGATCTATGGTGGTCACACAGCTATTTCCTCCTTTGTAGTAATCTTGCCCAGCTGTTGAAACCTCGCCCAACAATCCTGAGCACTGGAGCCGTATAAAAACTATGCATCTTGCTGAAAATCATGATTGTTCGCCTCCTCACAAATAGCTTCAGCGAACTGTGTATCGCAGAAAAAAAAACAGAGGACAATCAGTCCCCACCCAGGCATCTACTGCTGAGTGAGAAAGCAGCTTCTTATGGAGAGAGAGGGTGTTGGAAGTTATTACTAGCGAGTGCCCCAACCAGTGCCGAGGGAGAATGATACATGTGCCAAAGGCGGGAACGAAGTCGTAGATGCAGATTGTCGTTAATGGCTGTGCTGAGCCTACCTTGAACCTGCCTTTGATGTGTAATCAATGTGAGAGTCCTGCCTAAGGCAGGCGCATAGCACTTGCCATATGGAGAGGAGCAGTCCCCGGCAATTACAGCTGTGTTGTCAAAACCACTTTCAGACTCAACAACTGGCAGCCCCAGTGACATTGCAGGAATGTGATAAGCTTCTTACCCACATTACATACGCCTTTCAGATCTCCAGAAGGTGATAAATACCTGCAAGCTGACAAGGTCCCCTCTCTGGCTGGTGCAGCAGAGTACAGATTTCTCCCAGCGACTTGCTTATCTCTAAGCATGGCTCTGTGTGGCGAGGAAAAGGGTGGGATGTTTCTCTGCTCTGTGAATTGCAGTGGTGGCTAGCAGATGTTCCCCCTGGCCTCAACAACTATGGAGCCAGAATATTCCTTAGCTTCAGCCTAGCTGGGAGGCAGGCAGAAGCAGGGGTTTAAGGCTTTCTGAAAACAATATTGAATATCCACATTTTGCAGCTCTTCTCTCTTGCACTTACGATGTTGTCCTGAAAAACCTAAGGAGATACTCGAGGTGCTTACATCTTTCTGCAAAGCACTAAAGGCAATTTCAGCTGTCCCACCACAGCAACCAGAGAAGCTGGGGAGGTGTCAGATAATGATGATTAATCCCATTATAAACTCACTTGTAAAAACAAGGACAAGTTTGTATGCATTTACCAGTGCAAATTATCCTCCAGCAGCAGCCTTTGAGGTTCCTTTCAGGACTGTGGGACATGGAAGAACCAAAACAGAAAAAAAGACCCTCTTACTTCAACACCAAAACTGCTGGTGCCTTAGCACAGCAAGCAACGTAGCTGTTCACCTAGGAGGCTGACTTCTAACACGTGGCAAAACCGCAGCATGTTGTCACTAGCCAAAGGCTCCACCACAAAGAAGAAACATTTTAGCATGCTGAACGTTTTGGTTGACAAAAAAGTTTAAAACTCAAAGTTCTGGCAGCGCTCACTCTCAAAAAAAGCTCAAAATCTTTAAAGTCTGCCCTGACTCACAGAGTTGAAAAAAAGCAATCTAGATTAAGACTGTGGTAAGAATTCTCCACCTCTCAAAATATCTACTCCTAAAGCCAAGGGCTGACAACCTTTTTGATGCAATTATGCTGTAGTGTAGCGATTTTAAAAAATTAAATATGTTCTGGAAAGGGAAAACCACGAGATGGTGCTCTTGATACACTGCATGAAGCTGGATTCATTGAGTTCCTTCTTGCTGGCTATTTCCTCCACCGCTCCTGCCTGTAGCTATCCATCTAGTTACTACAGTCATGGGTAATCACATTAAATCTGCGATTAAAAGAACAAAACCCAAACCTTGAATTCAATTACTGATTTTAACGTTTTTTCAAACATATTTGTGTAGGATATGTACCTCTTTACTGAACTTAAAAAAATACAGGTGCCTTCCATAAAAGCCTTATCCTGCTGCTAAATGTGCATGCCTTCTTCAAGGAGTTATTTGCTGCCCTAAAAACGTAACATTTATTTTGCCCGCCTTGTGCCCCTGTAGGGACAAGTGGAGAGCAAAGTCACCACTCCAAAGCAGTGCGTGCAAACTGTCCCATCAAGCCCTCAGTGCGCATCTGGAGCAAGCAGTAAGTGGAGCTTTGTCTGGGGTCAGATGGCATGTTCCTCACCCATGGAGGTTTGATGAACACTTCAGCTGTGCGACTGCTGTGGCGTGACCTGGACATGACTTCTGGCAGAAGCTAACGGTGCCAACTTGCAAGCTAACTAAAAGGCATAGCATGAATAGGTAAGCCAGCTTCTCATACAGTTCCTCTGCCGTGGTTAGGAGGAGCTGGTGTCTTGAGCTGAAGTGCCATAACCTGAATGCAAGGATGGACCAAGCGATTACTGTGATAGATGCTTGATTTTGGAATACACTTGCCACGGTAGAAAAGGTTCCCCCTCTACTACATTTAAACTTTGAAGTAGAAGATGAGGAGTTACAGAGATGGACAACTGCTGGAAAGTGAGTCTTTTACCTGATGAACAAATTGCTGTGTCAGCTCCACTCAATTTTAATGTTACCTTGTTGGAATGGTTTCTCCTCTGAAGGAGTCCAAGGGAACATAAGGAAAGAGGAACAAACATAATGAGGAAATTCCTAGCACAGAATAAAAGCAGCAAGAGTCTACTTGATCCTGCTGGCACACGTAGAAATAGTTGCAAGGTTCAAATTAAGGACTAGACGTTCTTGTAATGGCCGTTGGGATGGTTCAGCAGCTGAGGGTTTGTCCCTTAATGTTTACTATTGTTCTGCTCTTTGCATCCAGAACTGCGCTCTCAGCACCTCAGCACAGCGCTCAAACAAGCCAAGGGCTTGAGAGACATTTTGAGAACTTAAGATGTAAAAAAAAATGCATTTCCCTATGTTTGCTGCCTGCTCTGTAGGTTTCAAGTTGCGACTGGGGGGATACAATGACTCTCCACTGCCCTCAGCCAGCTGCAGTGTCAGGGGCAGCCCATGACCCCAGGGATGGCCCTGAGGATGCCCCCTGGCTGGAGGGAACCCTGTCCCTCCTCTGGCTTATTTTCCTCTTCCTAAGTGCTGGGATAGTTTTTGGGAGGCACCAGAAGTGCAGCTGTGTCTGGCAAGGGGGAAGAGGAAGGCTGATGGTGGGGCACAGAAGGGTACAGAAGAAGGGTTGGGGAAGTCAGCTGGGGTGGCTGTAAGGCCCGGAGTGGGGGGCAGGCTATGTCTTTTGGGTAGGTAACACAGCATGTCGTGTATGTTTGCTGAAAAGCAGAGGCCTCCTGGTGGTTGACGCTACCTTGTAACCAAAGCAGGACGCTAATGGTGAGTGCTGGTGTTGCATTAAATGGCTGAGTCACTCTGGCTCTCGCAGCCCATGTTGGACCCGCACTGAGAGCCTCATGAAGGTCTGAGTTGGCTCTAACCAAAAGTATTTGCTGTGGGCATATGAAGTTCAGGGGGTCCTCAGCTGCTGAGCAGAAGGACCTGGCTCAGAAGATGCTCCTGTGTGTTTCAGGAGGAGGCAGATCTCTTCCAGGGCTAATGCATGCTGGCTACAGCTTCAGATGGGAGACTTAGGATGGGTACAGCTATGGTGGCGTTTCACTGATTGCCACCTCCTGAAACTCCTGACGTCCTGCCCGTGGCTCCTGAACGCCCACCAGAGAGCGCAGTGCCCCTTCTGAAAAGCCGAGGGCTCCTCCCAGAGGCTGCACCGGGAGCCGGCTCAGGCGTGAATCATAACGCGAACGCGATGACACAAGACCTCTGAGACTTACCTCTTATGTTTAGTGTCATTTTATGAGGGTCTACCTCGGCTCAGTTAATTACATTGTACAACAGATTTTCGTTAGTCATATGTAGATCTAATTTTTGAGATTGTCCCTGGATACCAAATTAGTAAAGAAGACATCAATTGCAATTTGCTTACAAACATGCTTTAAACACCAGCTGCTTGTAAAAATACACATAATGTTTTTAAATTAAAAAGCTCTGTGTTGCCTTAAAAACACTCACAACAGGCAGCACAATAATCCGTTTACTCTCTGCAATGCATTTACTTCTGTACCCCTAGATAAAAAATCTATGTGCCAGCAGGAAACCCAGAAAGTTTGTAAGTTGTTCCATGTCCCTGTCACTCTTTACGGATCACAGTGGTTGTGTAATAAGTCATGATGTTAAACTGTAGTAGAAAAAGCTCACTGAAGCAGGGTAAAAAAACGTGTAAGATGTCGTATGTTAAAGGTAAGGAAATCAATAAGGATACCGCAGGACTTCCAGTCTCCCTTGGTACATTTTAGAAAGAGTTTCAGAAAAGCAAGCAGTTCATATTTGTTCTGGTCTCCTCACCTCTGTTAAATAGCAGTTATATTCTCAGTATTTGTACACGATATACAAATGTAAAATATATTAAAAAAAAGATGTCTTAGTATCCTACCCCACCACCACGGTCCCACCGCTCTGCTATGAATTAACCATGGAGTAGATAAGGAGTACACTTTTTAATATTTCTGTTTATACTCTCAGTGTGTTAATACTCACAGTACTTATTCTCTTGTCAGTACTCATAGTATTCTTCAGTATTCTCAGCACTCTTGTAAATAGATTATACCATGAAGGATGACTTTCTTAACAAGACGAAGACAACTCTCTTGCTGTGTTTTGCATATCACAACAGAGGAAATGTGCTCCTCCCTTGGAGTTTCAGTCAAGAGCGAGGTTTTCCTTGTTCATACAGAACAGCTTTATCTTCACTGTAGCAAGTCTTTCACAAAGTTTCTGGAGTAGACAATAATTCAGTATGTTGTTTTATGTTTACATGCCAGTCTTGAATATGATTGCAATGCTTTCAGTTTTCCTGTGCATACATACCGAAGCAAATTAAATTCCTGCATTTATTCTTTTCCATATCATTTTATTAAATTCTGCTGACCAAAATGAAAAGTACTGGTTGTGCAGGTTTTAAGAAGTTAGGAAAGCACTCCTTTCTCTGGAAA
>KZ506122.1:143131-155453 GCA_002844005.1 Limosa lapponica baueri
CAGGCCTTGTCAGCGGGTGCCTGCAGCTGCTTGGAGCCCGTGAAACCACCTCACACAGCTTGCTGCCTTTGAGTATGCTAGGTATGTCTGTCTTACGGTTTTTTATTTGTTTATTTTGGTTTTAGAAACTGAAGCCAGTGAATAACAGCTGCACTTTAATAGGCCCGGGTTATACAGGCCTTTAGCATGGCTCCAGCGTGCGGCACCTCTGAAGGGCAGGAGCTCTAGAGCAGCATTTCCCTGCTTTTCCTTCTAAACCTTTTTTGCTCACATTTTCTATCCTTTGTATTTCTTTTCTGTAGAAATAGTTACATACCAGCTCAACGTTATACCTAACATTGCTAACTTGCTGTTGTAGGTACCCGCCATCTTGTTTCTCTCCTCATCCTCCCTCCCCAGCCTGACCCTGAGCTTTGCTGCTGCTGCAGGTGTTGTCCACTTGCTGTTTATGAAATACTCAGCACATTTTGGGGTGCTGGGGGAAAATCCTTAACATTCTTTTGTGAGTTGTTTTTGATGGTGAAACAGATATGTTGCTGAAAGGAGTGATGGTTTGGTTTCAGTCACCCGGCCACGTCTAACTGAGGACGGTGTGTGTTCATACTTTTTACAATGTGTTGATAAATGGCATTGGCCTTTGTGAGCACACAAGTCTTTCTGGTGATGATATTTAGCACTAGGCTGATGTTTTCATTGCCGTTGTTTCATATCAGGGAGATCTTTACACTTGCTGAGCTAATTATTTGGCACAGAAATCTTCAATGAAAATAAAACAAAACCAAAACCACCCCAAACCAAACATTTTGTGTATTGTGGATTAATGTAAACTCACATACTGAAAAGGATCTTTCAGAGTGAAGTGCTGCAGTCACTAGTTTGGGTATGATGACAACTGAGCTCAAACTGCATGTGAAATTATATTGTGTAATGACAACCTGAGAAAATAGCTCTCACTGTAGCCCTTGGATGATGCCAATTAAACCCCCATAATTGTCTAGGGAAAGCTTACGGTGCTTGATTCCCTTGTAAGACCTAACCCAGGGGATACAGCAAGGGATCAAAAGTCATTCTGGATGGTGCTTTGGTTGATGGATAACCTAAAAGGGGCTACAGATTCAAGAGGGGACGGTTGCATTACTGAAATCACCACAGACATTTTTTCTCAGGAGCTCCTCACTGCAAGGAATGAAATCCTGTGCAATTACCTTCCTTATTACATTCTTCGGTGGATACATCCTCAGTTTATATTAACTTTAGGAGTTTTAAAGCACTGTATAATCATGCTAACTCTCACAAACTTATAATCTACTTATATTTCACAAAGAATCAGAAGCAAAATTTACGATTAGCCTATAATTTACTTCAAACTGTTTTGAGAGCCAGGACTATAATGCAGGAAGGCAGGAATGCTTGACTTCTACCCTTATCTTTGCTCATCATACATCTCCATTCCCTTTATTTTTGTTTCTCCTTTCTAGAGACTAAAACACTATTTCATAAAGGCTCCAAAGATTTACATACAGAGCTTGAATCAAGACACAATGAACAAAATAAGTTCTGATTGTGGAAAAGAGTTTTTCTCCATGCCCACCAGCTCTAAAAATGTTTTTGTCATTTTAATGATTTAAAGGCTGAAAAATTACTCAGCCAATCTATTTTAGATTTTTAGTAAGAAACTAGAAACTAAGATAATCTGCAAGAAATTAGATCATTTCCTCCTTTAAAACCTCCTGTTTCCGAGTTGCTTTACTGACTAGTTCAGAGAAGGTTTAATCCATTACAGAAGCCAAAATTTCAGGTAGATAGGTTTTGTGTGGAGGAAGATGAAACTTAGGGAAAACTTATTTATATCTGTACTGCAACAGAACTAGAATGATGCATTTGTGAATAATAAAGGATATACATCCAAATATTTAAAATCAACCAACTTTTGTTCAAAGTGAGAAAACATAGTTTCTCTATTTTTTCCCAACAAAATTCTGTTGACTTCAGTAGAACTATTTTAGTTTACAGTTACCTGAAAGTGGAAAGAACCAGATGTCACTTTCTAATTCTTGATTCTTTCTTTTCTGGTACTTGATTCATCCACTATTTTTCAGTGTGGACGAGAGAGTTCTTTTGCAGTGTTTGAAAAATTCTGTCCAACCTCTGCTGTTTGTCTGAAAGCTTCTTGAATACAGCTCTGCAATGTCAAACATCTTTGATTTGATTTGGACTGGACCAGATGTCAACAAATTGGAATTTAATGTTGAGATAGATGACAATGTAGGAAGCATAAAAGGATTCATTATAAATTAGAATTAAAGAAAACATTCAGATGCAGTTGTGCAGTTTTTATTCACCACAACTTAGACAGTTAGAAAAAAATGAGAAATTCCATTTTTTTTTCTCATTCCATACGAAGAACTGAATGGGAATTTAGGACTTATATCATAAGGCACCAGTATGCTTTTTTTTTTTTTTCATCTGAACAGGTATTTTTCAAATAACAGTTCATGGTATGTATGGTGACATTCTTCTTTGGTCCTTTGAAAATATACACATTCTGATATGCCTGGCAGAAGATTAGACAGAAACTCAACAAAAGCTCACTGTTAAAGAGCAAACACCAAACTTTTTTAAAGTCTCAGATTTATCTACAGTAGTGTAAGTACATAAACCTAGTAAGGATCTTTGCTTTCTTCATGTTGACACAAACAAATATGCAAACATGACTTTTTACATGTACAAGTGATTGCAAAGCAAGTTCTGAAGTCATAAATGCACTGAAATTAACTGTTAAAGCTGCTTGTGTGAACATTTGTCAGATGACAATTAACCGTTGCTTAACCATCTAGCACAAAATACAGATGAACAATGAAGAGACTCTCCCTGCGGTGGCACGGCTTCCTCTGCAGCATGGCATTTGCCTCCCTGCAGCTCCTTTTGTCCAGGATCTCAGTTGTGGCACAGAGGTTTCTTTCTCCAGGCTTGGCTTATCAGTTGTACACCTAGCTGGGGCCTCAGAGACATCTTTCTTCTGCCCACCAGCTCTGCTCTCAGATTTTCTTCAGGAGAGCAGGCAGTCTGGCTTCCAAGGGAATGGTTGTGATGGGCTGTGGTATTGACTGGTAAAGCTTGAGAAACTCAAAGGAGTCAGAAAGCGACTGGGAGCAGTTTTCCTCATTCCTGAACAGAGACACACCCCCTTCCTGAAGCAGGCAGTGTGGTAGGAATTGGCAGATCTGGATGAAGGAAGAAAAAAGCCCCATAAGGCATAGGTCTATTATTTCCCTATATGTAGCTCCTACTAAATGTCTCTGCTGTTGTTGAATCCAATAAAGATTGACTTCATATTAGATGTAAGTGATAAAATCAGCATTTCTGAAATTAAACCTGTTGAAGTACATGCCTTTATTCAGTGACTGTAATCTTGAGTCTAGGAGGTGCTTACACTTGATTCTGCAAGAAAGAACAGTTCTGATGATCCACAGCTAATTTTCTTCCTCCTCATTTTTTGATATTATGTTAAATATAACAGAAGTGTCTATCTTGACGTAACTAATTTTATAGACATTTTTGAAATTATTTAAAGCACATTCTGTCAGTACCGACGTACAACAGCACCACAATTTTCCTTGCCAAGAAAAATCAAAGCTTGCATTCTCCTCTGTTTCAGACTCCCTTTTCTCTTCACCCACCCCTTAGCACACCTCCAGGGTTTTAGAGTAAAATAAAAACTTTTATTATTATTGCTATTAGCTCAAATGTCTGGAGAAACAAAGTAAACAGAAATTACTATAAAGATAACACAAATAAAGAGAAGGAAATTTATAAATGAGGCTTTATATGTACTCCAGAATAAGGAATGGCTAAGCAATATAATTTGAAAGGAGGAACACATGACAGTTGGATCTATTGCTACAATTTAAGGCTACTCCTACTCGTGGCTGAAGCAAAGGGCAGACTATTCCCTTATTTTCTGCAAGGGTTTTGCAAGGCTGCTCCTCTTTATATGTCCCAGGATGATTTTGCTGCTTTGGCAATAGCAAAACATTGTTAACTCAGATTAGCTGTGATCTTTTCACAGAAACACAGAATTTTCTACTCTTCAGCTTCTTTTCTGGGAACATACATGATCACAGGATAAATCAGGCTGGAAGGGACATTAAGAGGTGGACGTCTATTCCAACCTTCCACACAAGGCAGGGTCAGCTGTGTACTCCAACCAGGTTGCTCATCTCATCCTCCTGCTGTGCCCTGCTGTGAAGAGATTGGCTCCAACTTCATTCTCATCTTCCCAGAGGTGCTGGGGAGCTGCTGATACATACCCTAAAAGCCATCTCCGCACCAGGCTGAACAAGCCCTGGTTTCTTAGTTTGTCCTCACAGAATGAGTGCTCCAGTCCCTGACCACCTTGGTGGCCCTCCGCTAAACCCACTCCAGTTTATTAATGTCTTTCCTGTACTGGGAACCCCAAAATGGAACACTATACTGTAGAAGTAGTCTGAGGAGTGCTGAGTAAAGGGAGATGATTACTTTGCTCCATGTCTGGCTATTCTTCTGGTCACACAGCCCAGGCTGTTGTTGGCCCTCTTTGCCGTTAAGGTACTCTGCTGGCTCATGCTCATTGCTTGACTGCCAACATTCCCAGTGTCCTCTCAGCAAGACTGCTCCCCACAGTCAAGTCCAGCCAACACCACTTCAGGGAGCTCTTCCTTCCCAGGTGCAGGACCCTGCACTTGCCCTGTTGCATCAATAAGTCTTCAGTCTGTGCTAAATTTCAGGGTGTCATAAAACACGCCTGCATGACTCAGGAAGCACAACCTCCTCCAGACTACGGAATCTCAGTGGAACTGATTTGTTCAAAGGACTTTCCAATTGAGAGCCATGCCTTCTTTTTTTTTTTTTAAACTCTCTCTCTAAGGAGCAAAACCTATTGTGGTGTTTAGAGAAACAGAAATACAGCTTCAGGGAGCTGGGCATGTATCCTTCAAGCAGTAGGGTAAATCTTTCTTATATCTTCCTCAGAACGAAATCTACATGGCAGTCAAAATACTCAAAGGAAAAAAAAAAGTTTAATCTTAGAAATACAGTTCTCAATTGAGATATTTTTTATTTTTGTGATTGCTTTAAAAACATTATGCTAACACTTCCCAGCTAACAGACTACTATTGCATCGGAATATGCATACCCCAAATCTGAGCGTTGTCTACAGTCAGGGCTAAGAAATGGAATCTTGCAAAAAAGGCATGACAAAGCCACATGAGAATCTTTCCTTCTATTATAGAAGTTGTCACTGACTCCAAAATGTAATGCTAGTCTATAATGCTTTACTGAAGTATAAATTCAGTTCTCTGATAATTGCTTGGCTCCTTAACAGCACTTTGAAGTTATTCACAAACTAGCAGGTATGTTGTGATAATGTGAACTTCCCCTAGAAAATTCCTCTTTGTCCCTTCATGCCTACAGTTTTGCTGATATTTGGAATCTGAAATTTACCTAATTGTCTAGTTTATTAATCTCTTTGTACCATGCTCATCACCATGGTTTCTGAACACATGTCTGATTATTAAAGCTTTATTGTGTTCCACCAGTGTATGATAGGAAGAAAACAAGAGTTATTTCTTATTATCCAAGCTTTAATCTTCAAACAGGATGCTAAAACAGGCTAACTGCCTATTACTCATCATCTCAAACAACGATGAGAACTATATGATGGTACTTCAGCTCTCACACTTTTATGCAGCGTAATTATAATTATATTACTGGAACCTGCACAAGTGCATTCTAACCCACCCAAAGTAACAAAAGCTTTAATCTTCAACTATTACTTCCTGTGTTTGTTGTCTTCATGTTCCTTCTACAGAGTACAGTGGATCATTCCAGCACGAAATTAATCTCTTGAAAAAAATAAATTGCTCTTCACTTTCCAGTTAAAATATGTTCTTGCTTTGCTATTCATAAACACTTTATTTTAAAGAGGTATATTTTTGTAGAATGACTGTAAGTCTTGAACATTTTCCGATAGCTGTCCTTTATCCAGACATGTTGGATTAAACCTGCTTTTCCTGGACCTGCTTTGACTATGAAGTTGGACTAGATGAGCTCTGGAGGTCCCTTCTAACACATATTATTATGTGGCTAACCCACATGTCCTTGTTTCCAGTAATCTCAACTTTCTTCCATATTTGTAGAAGATTTCATTGTATTTTCAACTTCCATATATCTAATAAATCTCTGGAATAACAGAGGAATAATTTTGATTATGTAATCTCAGGATCAGATCCTTGTTAAATTTTAAATTCCTGAAGTCTTCAGGAGAGTTTCAGAAAATACTGGAAAATGTTTGGAAAAGGAGATAAGAAAAATCAAATCTCAGAGCTGCAATTTCTTTTTTGAATTCATATTTCCAAACCTAAGATGTAGAAGTTGTTTCTTCTAACTGATAAAAAAAGTACAAATATGTATGAATACAGACCTTCAGATTTCTTCTCTAGTGGATAATTTAACTGATTATTTGTTTCACACTTTTTTTGTTAGCCAGGATGAGGTAATTATGAAAAAAACCCACTGATGTATTTTTGTTCATCCAGTTGTTAATCAGTAGTATCATAATAAACAGTTCCAAAAGAAGCCAAAAAGGAGCTCCAAAAGAAGCTCCAAAAGGAGCTCAGTGAGAATTATGTCTGCTCTTATTCTGGAAGTTACAGGAATCCAAAAGCTATTATGTTGAAGATATTCTTGTTAATTAATAAAAATGGATGTATTTTTTTTAAAAAAAAAATGGCTTCCAGCCTTTGTAGTTAGCTTTTGGGAACAAATAGATTTTTAAATTTTTATTTAAAATGCAAGAGAAAGATAAAACATTAATATTTAATGTTAGTGGGTTAGATCTGTGTTAACCTTAGTAGGTACTGACCTGTAAGTTCAAATGTTATTATAACAAAAAGTAAAGAGTTTTCACATATTTGTCTCAGAGTATGCCCCTCATCTTTCCTCATCTCTCCCCTGATTAGCAGCCAGAATAGGATTCTGAATACTGATAGGTATAGTAGCTCATAAAGTATTAGTTTCCTACAGAAATTACAGTTGATTTTTTTATCATTTTCTTTGCAAGTTATATGTTTGCTTCAGCATCTCTATTAAGCTTTAATATTTTACCGCTGGTTTTATAGTTTTAAAACCTGTTTTTAAACCAAGTGTTTCCTAATGATCTATTGTGCAAACAGAAGTCTGTCAGAAAGAAAATTAAAGGCACTAAAAAGCGTGATGGTAGTGGCAGAGGAGTTGGGAAAATCATATCTAAATTGTTTTAAAACAGAGCTGGTTAATTTTTTGAAGTATAATTTTTTGTGTGGTCTCAGAGGAGGTTACAGTAGCATAAATTCAACGTATATTATATGCGTAGCAAGAGGTATCGGGCAGCATTTTATAGATTCACTCTTGCATTAAACACTAGGAGCTCAATTAATTTGCTTGGATATAAGCATTAGTACCGCCTGTGAGGTTCCAGATATCTCACCTGAGGCCTTGAGGAGACCCATGGCCTTCTCATGTGGTGGCAAGAAGGATAGAAGGGTGTGCCAGGCCATGCCAAAGGGTCTTCCCTGTTTCTCTGTGGGTAACTGCATGGGGTTGTGCTGGGTCTCAGCTTATCCCCTGCAGCCCCTCATGGTATTGCCTGGGCCTCTACTGAGAGCTATGAGAGCTCAGACCCTGGGGGTGCAGCTGGGTTCTCCACGAGATGCTGTCTGTGTCCCAGATGCACATGGGGCTGGCATATCCATGCGAGAGATGTGCCGCTCTGCAGCAGCAACTAGGCAACAAATGGAGTGTCGTGGAGTGGCAGAAAAGGCACTAAATTACTATGTCTGAACAGCTGAATCCTGCCCTACGTGCATGTGCAGACAGATAAACCCTACTCATTAATTCAGTCTGCTCTTTAATATAGAAGAAGCTGTGTAACTCACTGATTAGACCTCTGTGTTAACTGAGGATACCCATAAACTAATTCTGTTTCTGAGAATTCAGAGGGTTTTTTTGACAATGGCTTTTTGTGATATGGAATAGTAAAAATCAGGCTACAGAAATTCACCTGGTTTATTTCCATGTCCCTGAAGCAGACACACCTGTACTTAAACTGCTCCTGATAGATGTTTATTCTTGTAATCCTTTAAGTGAGGGAGATGCTGCAGTTCCCACAGACTATCTATTCTATTAGAAAGCTAAACCTCTCCTGCTACAATTTAAGCCCATTACTTATGACATTCAGAGCAAACAAACTCCAACAATTAATTCCTTTCTTCAGTGAACGGTCTAATTACCTGAAAATCTTTCTCTATAAACAGCATCTTCCAGATGTTTTATTCTCTTCAGCTGGTCACATCTTTCCATAGAGCAAAAACATGTTCTGCACAAAAGCTTTCTTCCCTGGGTCTCCTATTCCAGTAAAGATTTTTATGATGATGACAGCAAACACTGAATCAAAGATTATCTGGATTTGAGATATGTCCTCTTTGCTTGCCTTTGCTTTTGAAGAATATTCACTGAGATTCATTTATGAGCCCCCTTCAAACTTCTCATAACAATAATTTCCATTGTGCTGGGCCTTGGCTGTCTGAGAGGTTGTCTTTCTCATCAGGTAGTAGTGGTTGCCATTGGATTTTTCAAGTTTATGCCTTGGCTATGATTTAACCAGGACTGAGTGATACTTTATTCAAACTGTTAGTTCTGGAAGTACTCTAAATCGTAGTCTAGTGAGGGAGCAGCAGACTGGAACATGAGACCTTTGCAAATGCTAAGTAAGTCACCAATAATTTACTAGGTTTAACATGGCTCTCTTTGGTGTATATAAAAGATGACTTGCCTCTACTGTTGTTGACTTGCCCATACAGTTGTTAGACAACAAATGAATCAGGATAAAATACAATAAAAATACTCTTCCAATTAAATAAAGACTTGATCAAATTCAGAAATACGCCAACTAACTACCACCCCACCATCCACAGAAATACAAGGCAGCAAGGGAGCTCAGAAATTAAAGACTCAGAAATTAAAGGCATTTTATCAGGTCCCACAGAAAATTATTCTACTTGTGCTTTACTGGAGACACAAGAGCTTTGGCACGGATGAGTCTCAGGAAAGTACGGTAGCTTCATCCGGACAGAGACTGGGTCATGCTCTCGGTAATGGGATGAGCTACCTTCACTGAGGAGGGCATATACTGATTTATACCAGCCAACTGCCTGTCTCTCGGTACCCAGAAAGCCATTTGGAAGAATTATGCACAAAACTTTCACAGTAACTTTTTTTTTAATGTCTCTTCCTATTTTGGTCACTGGAACTTAATACAGAGATTAGAAGAAAATAGTGGTAGAACATGACTTTAGGAGCATGCAAATTGGGGAGATCTTGGCTGCAGGGGTGTGTTTGTCACTACTTTTGAAGTGATCAGATTTTGTCACTACTAAATGGGCCGTGTTTCAGATTGTGCTGTCACTTTAACAGTTAAACAACACATAAGAGTGATTGGTGATCGAGCGAAGTACTGAATTAATTTGGTGAGCCTGGAATACATAAATCACAAGGAAAATAGACACTTAAAAATAGTTTGTCAAATTATGGATAAAGATCAGATGAAAGAAATAAAAAATAGAAACAGAACAGCCTTTGGGACGTCAGTGGGATCCATCAAAGTCTAATCATTATACAGCTCTGGCATTTTGCTTCAGTGTAGGGGGTGCCCCAAGCATTTCTGGTTGGTGGCTTGCTGAGTAAATGTCAGTTTAATGCTGTTTTCCTGTTTTTGTGAAAAACTCCTGTAGGGTCTCTCATCAGCTAACCAGTTTTATTACGTCCCCACTGCCGCTAGTCAAGCATAAATGTTAGTTCTATATGTAGCTGCTTTCTTACCTTGTTTCTTTTCACTTGGTGATGTCAGGTTTTTAGCCATTGAAGGTCTAACACCAGCTATTTTTGAACCATGAACTATTGGTATCTTTGATGCTTCTTGCAAATCACATCCCTGGGTGCATGTCACTGAATTCGACATGCACACAGCTGTGACAGTTATTTTAAAATTATTAGTTCCAGTTTAAATGTGATCCATGGATAATGCAGCCCAGTGAGTGCACAGGAAACAGGTTTACTTCTATTTCTCTGTCATGACCAACAAATAAAAAAACTTATGACTGTTGTTCTCTTACATGTAGTGGGGGCTCAGGGGGGACACTCGCTTGTCACTTTTCTTTTGAATTTGCAGGGTATATGTCTGACCCAGATTGCATGCTATATTTTAAATTTAAAGCTTATCTCTTCTTTAAAAAATGCTTGACACAAAATAATGAGGAAATATTTTGCGTGAGTATTAGTTAATTTAGAAAAACTTTGACACCTAATAATCAGCTAATAAAAGTAATGCAGTTCATTATTCAGTTCTAAACTCCGTAAGTGTCTATACTAACTTACAAGGTGCCATATGAAGAACGTAATTCCTGCATCACCAGGACATCACAGTCTAAATGCATGAGCAGGCACAGTATAGTGAACTTCTCTTGTACATCTCTTTCACTGATGTTTAATTACCAATGTATTTATTACATAAATAAATATAGAATAAATAATCGCATTGGAGATGGGCAAAAAGAGGGGAGGGGGCTCTTTTACTGACCTTCCTTTATAATTGTTATTTCATTTGGGGTCAGAATAGGAAATTTTTCATGGGGTAGAGCATCTTTCTCTAGGATGTGGCAGCTTCGGCTCACCTGACTGTTCTCTGTGTAGCTCCCTGTAGGGCACTGTGAAAGGTTGAATTGTAAAGCTCTGGGGCTGTGCCCATCTGTGAGTCACAGTGGGAGCAGAAGCTGTGTATTTAGACAAATACCAGGTTAGAATTTTGGTTATTTGCAGGAGGTCAGCTCACACAGTTCTGCTAATAGTCAACCGGAAGCTAAGGTAAAGTTGCCCTAAAGTCTCTCTCTATGCCAAAGAGTGAATCTGTGATAATGTGACAGATCAACCATGTGTTCTAATTTACAGTGTCATGCTCTCACCTGTAAATAATACTTTCTTAGCATAAGAAAGTAAGTTTTTAAAAAAATGAGAAAGCAACATTTCTTTGAATAACTTTGATTTAGTTAAAGTCAGGTTCTTATAATTTTTTTATGCTGGGGTTTTTGCACATAAAATATAAATGAAAGCAGCTATTAAGATTCCGCCTTTTTTCTGCATCATCAAGTGCTGCTATTTTTAAAAAATCATTTCTTAATGCATCACATGTTACATTTTCATTAAATAAACATTTTAAATGTGTGAAAACCATATTCATTAATATATTTTTTAAAAAAATTAAGCCAATGGATGTGGCTCCCTATAAATAATTGATACTTGTTTTATCTCCTGTTTCATATAAAGAATTAGTTAAACTAAAATGATGTTTTTTCTCATTTGTTTAATTCTGCTTCTCTTTTAATCTTCCGTTTATGTTAAAGTAATTCAAATACACTTAGTTGTTGTCCCATCCCTCTGTTTCTTCTTGTCTCTAAGGCTCCAACTCCAAAGAGCTGACAAGCTGCAACCGTCTACATAAATTTTCAGTCAGCACTCACAGTATATCCCACTTACAGCTTTTCCTAATATCCATCCTTTGCACTTTTCTTTCTTTATGCTACCAAAACTCATCAATCCCTAGTTCCTTGTCAGCATCCGTGGTCCTGTGAAACCCACCCACCAATTGTATGCTGCCCGCAGGTCTGAGCCAGATGCCACTATAGTTGCTGGAAAGGCAACGGGAGTTGTACAAAACCCTTCCAAGTCAAGCTTTACATATTTACTCTCACTGCGTTGCTAGACACCCATTCATCCTCACTTTGCACCACCCCTTTCACTGGCTTTATGCCCATTTGTGTTGTGGGAATCCTTCCCCAGAACCTTCACCCATTGACATCTTTTTCTGATCTCTATATTGCTGAAATTCCAGGAAATTTTGAATTTCTTCAGATTATTTTCTTTTTCTCAGTTGGACCCTGTTGTGTGTAATTGATGGTTTGCAAATCCCTCCCTGTCTCTCCTCAAATCCTACCTTGTTATCCAGACAAGAGTGCTCTATTCTATTTTGCCTGTTACCCCAATCCTGTTTGTAATATAACAATCAATCCAGTTCTCCAAATTTCATCTTTTTTTGAGATTCAGCGATTCTGCATGAAATCAATCCATGATAATAGCATTCGGCTTTACAATGATTTACTGTGCATTGCTTATGTTATACATGCATAGGCTTTAATTAGCTGTCTTCTGCTGTCTATTCCAGACACAGAAAGAGAGAACATTTCGTTAAGAAGCC
>KZ506122.1:163717-174309 GCA_002844005.1 Limosa lapponica baueri
AGTGAGATTTGATGAAAAATAGGAATGGTAGTGAAGGTCCTTTTTCCTTTCTAACCTCTATGGAGGTAAAGAAGTTATGAAAAGTAACAGAAGGAGAAAGAGGACAAATTGAAAGCGGTGGATATTTTCACCATTAGAGAGACCCACCTTCGTTACAAGTACTTTGAAAAGAGCTCGTAAAAATTACGTAAATCTTTGCTTGCAAATGTGCATTTGGGAACTGCCTCTGTGGCAGACAAATTGTACTTACACCCAGCTGTCTCTTTCCTTCTGTTTATTTGGCCATAACCAAGGCAACACTGGTCACACTGAAACTGGCCAGTACATTTCTGCTTATGTTTTCTTTGAAACTCCCCTGTGCTTGGTCTTTTCTCGCTGCCTACAGGGACTGCTGAACTGGTGAGAGCATTCATCTTCAAGAGAGGGCAGCCAGCTTTCTGGTAAGGCTGCTAATAGAAGGAATTGATTTCATAGTCAGAGCTAAATGGCACCTCTCTGGCAACAGACACGTTGAGTCACATCTGCTGTGCAGGTACCTCTATGCTGTTCTCTTGGAAACTCTCCTGTATGGGATCTGTCTGGCCCTCAGAGCCCAGGCAGAAAAATGGCCTTTTTGAACAGTTCATTTCAGTCAGGTTTTCCAGCTACCGAATATCTGCAGTGCCTATTCTTGAACTTATTTTTTATGGTGCCCACATACCCTGCCTTCAGATTAGTATCTTCATTATACCCCATAGGCTGAGCAGGGTGTCATAAACCACTATAAACTCCACAGTGTAAATAAATTAACACAAGAACCCATTTACTTCTTATGCAGCTTTGTGACTCACTGCAGGTACCAACTGCCTTACCCCAAACTTTTTGGAACTACTTTCTGTAATCAAGACACGGCTTGTGCAAGGTGAGGCAGTAGCTAATTTCAAAATTTAATGGGCACAGGCACATAAAAAAAAAATGAAATTAGTCAGCCAATGGGACTGAAACAGTAATTAGTTAAGGAGAATCTTATGAGCTGACCTGAACAGGTAAATCATCCCTCACATGTACCTCCTGCATGAAAGGTAAAAAATCACAGAATTTTGTCACTTAACATGATTTTACCTCTAGACAGTAGATAATTAATCATCTTCTTGCCCTCTATTAGGTAGATGGAGCTGTGAATGAAATCACATGCTCATTAAAGTAATCAGATCTTGAAAAAACTCCACTTAACAAATTATGTGGATAAGTACATAGCTTTACTTTTCAGATAAAAAATGACGTGTAGTCTAAAAAATTGCAGAGTAATTAGCACCTGTCTTTTCTTTCCTTCCACTCAGTAACTCTGGTCTTTGTCTTATCTCTGTTTTCTTCATATAATGGAGCTTCTCTGATCTTCCCAGAGTGATGTTAAATTGTTCCATATTCATTTTTTGACATGAATGTCAAATTATTGTTCCCAGGAGTACAAATAGTGATGCCAAAGGGAAAAAAAAAAAAAGTAGACTGTCATTAAAAGAAGCAAAAGTAGTCCTCTAGAATTTTTAATGATGAATGATACAAAGTGACTACACTTATTGTAAGGTAGATTCCAAATGGTACGGGAAATTGTTTGGAGGTTTAAAAACGGCTGTGCAGTATTTCCTGTTATTCTTGTATTATTTCCTCTCTTCTTCAAACGTAATATTACTTAAATGATAGCTTGGTTTTTTCATTATGTTCAGGAAATATGATTCAAAATTTCTGCAATGTTTCTTGTAAGTGGAAGTAATGGTATACTTCTAGAAGTCACAACGTTCAATATTAATCTCTGTAAGTAACAGTTCACATGGAAAAATAAAAACATATCTAAATGGAAAATACTTTCAACTGATTAGACAAAATAAGAAATCAAAAGTATAAGGTAATTCTTTCAGCGTACAGTGCTATGGTTTCTTCAACAGAAAAGTGAGATTAATGAAAAAATAATTTTCTGCAATAGAAACCAAGAGCTCATCTTGATTTTAAGCACAACATAATCCCTAGAATATTATTCAGTTTTGCTTGTTGAGATCAGTCATTTGTTGACATAATCATACCTTTGCAATAGTATTCAGACATCAAGGGATGGAAAAAAATCTCTGTGTTTGGCTAGTCAAGCTCACTATTTAAAATATGTTCTTTATTTCTCATTTGACTTTGATTACCTCAAGGCAGGTCCAGTGAGAGCAGGTTGCTCAGGGATCTGTTCAGCTGGGTCCAGTATGGACATCCCCAAAGACAGAGAATCCACAGACTCCCTCTGCAACCTGTTCCCATGCTTGACCACCCCTCTACTCTCATGGTGTCTGATGCCTCTTGAAAACTTTTTGAAAATGTTCCATCAACAACTATGTCAGATTATTTTATAATTATTTATGACATACAGAATCATTGCAAACAACACCTGGTGCTATAGAGAATTTTGCAGAGATCAGAATAGAAATTTTTTCATTGCAGTTGTTAATATGCCACCATTCCATGAATGGTAAAGAGATAACTGTGTTATAAATAGCCTAAATGACAAAACTTGTTTCATGTATAAAAAGACTGACTTAAATTTATTTTAATTCAGGAAGAATCGTTGTGGACCTTATATCTTACTATCAAGTAACTTTGATGTGAACTTTCATTGAGTTTACAATGCCTTCCTAGAATGAATTAAAATCAATCCCATTGCATATATAAACATATTTCTTTAAAATGACTAATGACCAGGACCTTACTAGGCATTGTAAAATGAAAAACCTTCCTTTGCACCACATATATATGGTTTTGTGTAGTAAAACAGACCTTTGGTAAAGGGGCAAGAACTCAGAGAGCAAAAGAGAACTGGACAGAGACTACTGAATAAAAATAATTTTTAAAAAATTTTCTAGAGCTCGTTGTTGTGGTTCAACTCCAGCCAGCAACCAGCTGAGAAAGTTAATATCTAGAGTAAAAGCCACGCACACAAGCAAAGCAAAGCAAAACAAGGGATTCATTCACTGCTTTCCAACAGCAGGCACGTGTTCAGCCATCCCCAGGAAAGCAGGGCTCCATCACGCATAACGGTTACTTGGGAAGACAAACATCATCCCTCTGAATGTCCCCCCCTTCCTTCTTCTTCCCCCAGCTTTATATGCTGAGCGTGACGTCACATGGTATGGAATATCCCTTTGGCCAGTTGGGCTCAGCTGTCCCAGCTGTGTCTCTTCCCAACTTTTTATGCACTCCCAGCCTGCTCACTGGCGGGGCAGTGTGAGGAGCAGAAAAGGCCTTGACTGCTGAGGAATAATCAAAACCATAAGTGTTTTACCAACACTATTTTCATTCCAAATCGAAAACATAGCCCCACGCCAGCTGCTAGTAAGAAAGTTAACTCCATCCCAGCTAAGCCATGACACTAATAAAAATTGTCCTCCAGTCATTAGTAATGGAGCTCACCTAGTAATTTTTAGACAAGACTAACATTGTTGCTTTTTATTTTCACGTTCTATATCTCCATATCAGGGCAGGATCTAGAGAAACACTAAGAGTTTCTGTTCTATTTTTTTCCTCAGTGTCTCTTTCCATAAGAAAAAGGCCTAGAAAGGCTACTCAGACAGATAGAGCTGCTTAATCTAGAGCAAGCCCCTGAAGGAAAGAGGGAAAAGATAAAGTTTATCTTTAAGAGGGTAGGGGAGAGTTTGGAAATTATTGACCAGTTGTCTTAACTTCAGTTTCTACAATAAAAAAATATGAAAAGATATACTTTTGTAAACATCCCAAAAATAGCAAAAAGGGTGAGTAACAATCAGTATAAATTTGTCAAGAATTTCCTTCTCTACTGATAAGAAGTACTGAGTATGCAGGATAGTATATATTGTATATCTTGACCTCATTACTGGTTTTTAACTGTTTTGTTTGACATTTTCATAAAAAAAAAGGGGAAGTGAAGTCTTCATGAAATTACTATCAGGCAGATACACAAATGGTTTAGGAAACCATGTTTAGTAGTTATTATCGGTTCTTTGTTGTCTAGCATTACGTATTGAGTAGTGTTCTGCAGAGGTCAGTCTTGTGGCCGGTTCTCATCAATGTTCTCATTAGTCGCTTGAATCATTGAGGCCGTAGTCAATGATTAAATAGTGTAGTGTGCTTATTAAATTTCCAATGACATCAAGCTGTGAGGGTCTGTAAACATATATGAGGACAGACTTAAAAAGATCTTGACAAATTAGAGAAATCATTTAAATAAATTGGGTGCAATTCAGTAATGAGAAATGCAGAACACCAAGCTTAAAAGACCAAATATTTCAAGACAAGTCATAATACATGAAGCAGCAATTTTGCAGATAAGAATCTGAGGCAGACTGAGTGGACTTTTCCTTAATATTAGATATCCAAAACACAGACATCTATGTCTGATGTATTCACTTTGTTATCCCTTTATAGTCATTGGGAATGAATATCTTTTCAGGGAATTTGACTTGTTATAAAAATCTGTTTAAGATACCTTAGAAATGCATATATTTCTCCTACGATTATCAAAGAAGTTTAGGACAGAAGCTCAGGTGTAAATGTCCATGCTGTAGATAGAAAAAAAATATATCAAGTGACAGAGCTGGATAGATTTCTCTTAAACTAAATGAGAAGAATCTTCTTTATTTGAAATGTGTTATCATTATAAATGATTCAAAGCCAGTTACAGAACAGGAGGTCCTAGATGTAGATCTACCAGGGACAAGGAAGGAGTATCACCGGTTACTCCCACTTGTTAGCTAGCTCCTCTTTGACTGTTCCTCATCAGTGTTCAAATGCAGAATTAACCGAAGGTTTGTACCACCAAAACCTTACAATCCAGGAAAAAGTATTTTAACAGCAGATGTTCAAATGATTACGAATCAACACAACAAGTCAAAAACTACAGTGTTGCTGTTAAACCTCTGAAGTCTGGCCCAATTCACCAAACCACTTCAGAGGTCTCCTATCCAGAGCTGCCTAGAAATCAGTGTGATTGTTCAAACTCTTAGAATCCATGCAAATGTTATCCTGGTTACTGGCTTTGACAAAATTCCTTGAAAAACCTGTCCGAACGTTGTCATGAGCAGCAATAGGCCAGGCTGCTTGAACATGCACAGCCCAAATTTTATTCAAAATATTTTCAGTTTTGGTTCTGACCTATGGGATTATTTCAGTTGCCCTCCCCCAAAACCTAATGGGGCTTTCACATATTACGGGTTATTATGGTGAACAACAGCTACTGATATCTGCACACTAAACACAGACTTCTTACATGTTCATCCATAACTACTAATCAGGTGTTTGACAATCTAGTCAAAGATATGAATAATCTTTCTGGCTAGCATTGGGATTTTGGGGTAACTTACATTGGCTTACAGAGGACTATGGATGTGTAAACTGGGAAAACCAAAAGCATAAAAACTAGGAATAACTGATAAAGCTGAAGTAATTTCAGCTGCGCATTATGTGTAACCAGTCTGATTTGGGCTGATTGAAAATGTTTCAGCCCTTTGCTGCTGAAGGGCTTTGTAGGAAGAATGTGGCAGTCACTGCTGGATACCAATAGACACATTTTTTTAACGGCATGTCAAAGGAACTTTCTGCAGCTTAGATAGGCCTTTATATAGAGTCCTAGGACTCATTGTGTTGTGTAGTAGCCAGAAGCCCTAATGACAGTTTGTTGCTCACAAGGGTTTAAGCCTCCATTTTTATATCCAAAATAAAATTGGTAATGCATTGTAGTTGCAACTGAAATGTTCACATCTTCCTTTTTTTTTCCACAGTATCAGCAGAGGTAGACAGAATTTGTCAGCAAGAGATCACATATGTTATTTAGTCCCAGCAATAAATTGTTTTAAAAAAGAAAATACAGACTTAACCAAAATGAACAGTAAACATAGTCAAAAGCACAGGATTTTTTTCTTTAATCTGATAGTATTTAGCTTTTCAGGATTTGAGGTTGCAGTAAGCAGTCATATGGACCGTAAGTCTGATACCTGCTGTCACTGTCTGCGTCAATCAAGTGGCAGTGTTATTTCCATCAAATTTATTAGAGTCGTGTGTCCCTGGACACTGGCTCTGAGAGCTGAACTGCCAGCAGCCTAAACCAGGAGAAGTTCAGTGACATTTGGAGGAGAATGATTCAGTGCCTGTTTCTTGTTGAGGAAGGGGATAGGAACGAATACGTTTATGCATGCGAGGAGCTCTGCGCTCAAGGTCTGTAAACAACAAGAGTCCCTATTTCATAAGTGTTCTGTGACACTTTTATTACGAAGTAGAAAGCACAAGGATGTCCATAAACTGATAGACATGGATGTGGGCAAATATGCCTCCCAGGGGTGTAAAGAGACCAGCAGTAAGCAGAGATCTTCCTTGCAGTAATCTTCCTTGTGCTCTGTCACAGCCAAAGCAGGTCTCAGCCAGCTGCTGTGGGGCTGGTTCCTCCCTGTTGTCCTCCCCTCACCTCCTGCCCTAACACATCCTGGGTCCTGGTCTCTGTCACCTTGGGTTTCTCTTCTGCACCCCCCAGTCACAACTCTGGTGCCTGCTGCGCCCCCTCAGCCCATGGCCAAGTGCTGCTATTGCTCTTCTGCTCAGGCAGGTTCTTGAAGGACTTGTTTTCCTTCCTAGAGTGAGTGTTCACCTGCTAACTCTCGCTCTTTCATAGTTTTTGGAAATAATTTGTTAAAATTGCAGATCATGGCAAAGTGATAGAAGCATGGATTTTGCTGACTTTAGTGAGGAGAGCTGCCACAGCCAGAAGCTTCTTTTTTTTTTTTTTTTTTTAACTGCCATTAGAATATTTCTTGAAAGATATCTTTGCAGCTCAAAGAAAATATTTCATTTTGATCACATCAAGTTGTTTTGTTCCAAGTTTGACATTTTATGTGCACAAGTCCAAACAAAAATCAGCATTGTTTTCCAGACGGAAAAAAGAAACTGTTTTACATAATGAGTTTATTGCCAAAAACTGGGGATTGGCATAAACACCTGGGCAGCTAGCTTAGTACTCAAATTGAGGTCACAAAAACTAAAGCAAACACATCACCATAAGAAGAGAGAGTGAAATACATGAACTACCTGTAGAGAGGAATAAATCTCAACTGACCCTGTCTCAAAATGGTAATTTACTGCACTGTTAGCTGAGGAGACCATGTCTAAACCATGGAAATTATTATGCTTGTGGCAGAATCTCAGAATGGGACAGGAGCAAGCGCTTAATCTGTCCATTTTGTAACCTGACATGCTGAAAGTAAAATCAGCACCACCCTGTTTGACTACATGTGTTCCTCTTTGGAAGAATTTGCATTTGTGTACAAAGGACAGTGACTGGAGAGAGTTTTTTGTAGCTGTTGTCTGCACTGAAAAGCACTTAAAAAACCTTCTTGTAGATCTGATTGTTTGTTATCTAATGTGATCCATCCTGAGAAGTCTAACTGCTCAGTTTTTATGTGTAGCTCTTGTTTTCTCATGCATGTCTAGCCTTATTCTTCTATCTCTCTGTGGAACATCATTTCATGCAACTGTAGGTCTCTGTATTATAGCTAAAATGTCCTCTGTGAGGAGAGGATCTTCAGTGAGGATCCTCTCCTGCATCACAGCCATTTATTCTAGAATAACATTCTCTACTGCTTTGCACAGATGCAGCATAAATACGCCCTCAGAAGAGAACCATTACAACTCAGGCCCTTGATCTCTGATTCTCATTATGCAGTCCACCCTCTAATACACTTGAGGACTTCCTTGATGTTAATTTGCACAATACTTCATTTTGTTAGCTGAATACACAGCATAACTCCTATCATTAAACAGAGGCACATACATGAAACAAGCTTTTCTGTGGAAAGAATCTTATTTAAATAAGAATATTAACATGAGCAAAATTAGGTCTGTTTCTCTGTGGGAGCAAATATCCTGCTGATTCAGGTATACAAAGGCCTCGCTTTTGTTTTAATTTGGATAACTCATAAGGTGAGACAATTTTAAGGTGTCCAATGATCTTTATGCTCCAGACTTTGAAAGATCACCCTTAGCATCAAAACTACAGTTTTCCAGAGGCCCTGAAATATTTCTTTTTGTGAAAGAACAGATATTTATTCCAAAATCAGGAGCCTTAATGGATGGTGTTTAATTGAGGGAGCAAAATGGCCTGTTGCTTACATGACATAGCCCATCCTAAGTTATTCCAAAACCTCCACATCCTGCTTCCAAAGCCAAAAGACATACATAAAATATGGACATTTTTTGGTTAATGATCACTGTTTGTTTTATTCTGCACAAAATGTAGTGGCTCTGTGGACAGCAAGCATGTTCTTAGGCAAGATCTTAAACAGTGCAGCCAGAAGCTTGTCATTTATCTTTAATACTACAAGGATATGACATTAATCAATTTTTAGCAAACCTCTGTTTCATGTCTGAGCATGAAAGTTTTACTCTTCCTGGTAGCTGTTCTAACTGCCTTGTTGAATGCAGCAAATCTATAGCTCTGGGACCAGGAACCCTTCAACTCTTTCCACAGCTTTGAATTATGTTGTGGTTGAACATACTGTATTCAGATGGCCAGATACTCTTCTCATTTACTCACCACTTTTAGCCTGTTTCCAATGGAAAACAAGTCATATGAGGAGAGGCTGAGGGAACTAGGCATGTTTAGTTTGGAGAAGAAGAGGCTGAGGGGGGACCTCATTGCCCTCTACAACTACCTGAAAGGAGGTTGTAGAGAGGTGGGTGTTGGCCTCTTCTCCCAAGTGAATAATGACAGGACCAGAGGAAATGGTCTGAAGTTGTGGCAGGGGAGGTTTAGATTAGATATTAGGAAGAATTACTTTACTGAAAGAGTGGTCAGGCACTGGAACAGTCTTCCCAGGGAGGTGGTGGAGTCGCCATCCCTGGAAGTATTTAAGAAACATGTAGACATGGCACTTCAGGGCATGCTCTAATGCCCAAGATTGTTGGGTTTTGTGATTGTTGTGGTGATGAGGTGTTGGGGTTTTTTTTGGTTTTTTTTTTTTGGTTGCATTCAATGATCTCAAAGGTCCCTTCCAACCATGAATATTCTGCGATTCTGTGATTCTGTGAAATCAGGTTTATGTGAACATATTGTTTCACTGGCAATCAACCCCTCTCTTTCCCCAGTAACTTTTAAATACATTTTTGATCCTTTTCAGCTCTACTTGGCAATGTCTAGATATCTCAAAGCTGTTAAACTTTGACTTTTATGCAAGTAAACTGCAACTCAACTTTATCCCTTCTGTCTGACTGCCTAGCTGTGGAGAAAAAGAGGAGCTAAAACAGAAACTCAAATGAAACAACCAGTCAACCCCCACCTCAGCAAGCTTTGCTGGTGCCCTTCTGGCAGACCAAGCATGGACAGAGAACGCGTGAGGGAGAGGTTGATTTGGGAGGATCATGGTTGAAAGAGGAAACATTTTAGGGAGGTCTGCAGCTGAAAAATGTTAGAACACACAGAAAATTGAGTGTGCTTGTGAAAAGCCACGGGTAGAGCTTGAACAGGTGAAGAAAATCTAATAACACTGTAGAGACTTATGGTAATACCCTTACTCCAGTGGAAGACAGGGATACATCAGGATGTTGGAGTGGAGAAGAAAACAAGGAATAGGGGAGGAACCTACATCCCCAGGTCAATGGCTTTATTGGTCCTACAGTTTACATAAAAAGAACAGACATTTTTGATTACTGCAACGTAAAAAGTTTTGAAACAGTTCCAAGAAGGTTCTTTGTAAAATCCAGTAAAAGTTATTTGTATTTTCAATTATGAAAATTTGTGTCACTTTCTATAGATCAGAATGTTTCCTTAGTTGGAAAATCACATGCATCTTCTTTTGCTCTTACATCAGACTGGAAGTGAAAGTTGGATTGTTTTCTGGCTTCTCTCAGAAAAAGTAGCAAATTTAACTCCTGCAGCTATCTGACGATATTGCTCCTAAATTAATCTGCATTCATGTTGCTTTCCTCTTCTTCAGTGCTTTGGCAGATTTCACTCTCGCACTGACATTAAATCACTCATTGAGTTCTAGCCAGGGAACAATACATTCAAATTTACCAGTTTTTAAAAATTTTCTGGCCATTTGGAACCACGAGTGGCATAATAAATCAAAGTACTAAACTATCCTTTTCCTCTTACTACTTGTTATATTTCTTTTAATTTCTGTAGTTTCTGTAGTTTTCTTTTGGACAGAAAGGGTCTTCTTAATTTTGCCCTGGTGTCATAAACTTGATTGAGGACTGTGGAGATTTAATCAAACACTCAAAAGAGCAATGTAAGAGCCTTCACAGATGGCTGTATTTAATTGTTGAAATGTCTCTTCTAAATTGTGTAGATAGTTACTAAATTTTGCTTTTGATTTACTATTGAAACAAAAAATCAACTACTATTAAGGCAACAAAGATGATTAAGGGATTGGAGCATCTCCCTTAGGAAGAAAGGCTGAGAGAGTTGGGACTCCTTAGTCTGGATAAGAGAAGGCTGAGGGGAGACCTTATCAATGCCTGTAAGTATCTCAAGGGTGGGTTGAAGGAGGAGGGAGGCAGACTCTTCTCAGTGGTTCCCAGTGACAGGACGAGGGGCAACGGGCACAAGTTGGAACATA
>KZ506122.1:175128-187728 GCA_002844005.1 Limosa lapponica baueri
ATGAGATTTTTATTCATAAAGAAATAAGCATATAGTTTATTCTGAGGCACAGTTTAAAGGAAGGTGGGTCTTGTTGCCCTTTGATTTCTCTGTTAAATACCAATATTTTTGATTTTGCTCAGTCCCCACAGCTGTGACAGGGGAGAGAACTGGAATAGCAAAAACGAGGAAAAACTCGTGGATTCAGACAAAGACAGTTTAATAGATAAAGCCATGCACACAAGCAAAGCAAAACAAGGAATTCATTCGCTGCTTTCCAACAGCAGGCAGGTGTTCAGCCACCTCCTGGAAAATGGGGCTCCACCCCACATAATGGTTACTCAGGAAGACAAACACCATTACTCTGAACGTCCCCCCCTTTCTTCTTCTTCCCCCAGCTTTATATGCTGAGCATGATGTCATATGGTACGGAATATTCCTTTGCTTAGTCAGAGTCCACTGTCCAAACTGAGTCCCCTCCCAACTTTTTGTGCACTTCTGGCCTGCTCATCAGGCAGTGTGAGGAGCAGAAAAGGCCTTGACTGCTTAGGAAAAACCAAAACCATCAGTGTTTTACCAACACTATTCTCATCCAAAATCCAAAACATAGCACTACACCAGCTGTTAGTAAGAAAGTCAGCTCTGTCCCAGCTGAAAACATGAAGCCCTTCCCTAGGTTTTTCACGTCATCAGTTTTCAGTTATTGCCAGTAATTTGCTGAGGGTATAATCTTGAAAATTCTTTTTCACCAACACGTTATGACACTCACTGACTTCTCTTTGTTGTCTGAAATTCAGAAAAATGCTTTTATATTCATTTTAATTTCTTTGTTCTTTCTTCTTCCTTGGTTGATTAACCTATGGATATGATACCATTTCTACTTACTCTTTTGATGACTGAAAGTAATATCAAGGAAAAAAAGCTGCAGATGGAGCACTTTGCCTTCATGTGTTCTCACAAGAAATTGTCAGAGCATAGTCTTGTCCAGGAAACCTGTCTGAGCTTCTGCAAATCAAGTGATAACACTGATAGTCATGATATGAATGATGTACTCATGACAGAGCCCTGGGTTTTCACATTTCTAGTTCCAATTATTACATTAGAAAACTGCATTCTCATCAAATTGGTTCAAACAATTTGACATTATATCCTTATTCTGTAAACTTTTAGAAATTTTTATGCTTATGTCTCAAATAATTTTCAGCTGCCTGATTTCCTTTCCCTTCCCTTGCCTTACCATCCTTTCTTTTCTCCAGGTGGCTGATTTTGTCTATCTGCTAGTAGTTGTGATGTGTGCATAGTGTGTAGTTTCTTGGCATGTTCTAATATAGGCTCTAGAGCATGGACCAGCCATCTGACTAGCCGTCTGACCAGCCAGGGGAGCTAGCTATTCGAAACTCCCAAACAGCTAACTTCAAGTGTTGAACCAGAAAGGACCTCTTTTGTTGGTTATATTTTGATGTCTCTGCAGTTATATGAATCACAGGCAATCTCAGAAGGCTCAAAACTGCAGAAATGAAATGAAGAAAGTAATTTGATAATTTAATTGGATAGATGATGATAGAAAGGTTTGCATTTTGAAAGAAAGAAATGCCTTAAATATTTTTATTGTGCTACAATTTTTTTCTTCTCAGGTTGAGAAAGATTAACTTTGTATTTTAAATAAATGGGTAAATTAAAGCCAAACATGTTGACCTGAGGCCACAGAAGTGGTCTAGTCAGATACCTTGTCAGCCTACTTCTAGTTTCAAGTATTTTTCCCTGGAGGGCCAATAGGAGTCTAATTAAGAAATTCTGTTTGGCAATTTCTAGATTGGAAAATAAATGGTATTTATTACCTTTGTTAATTTCCCATTTACTTCAGAAGTGCCTCACTCACTCTTCTAAGGTTCTTCCCAATTGCTTTTCATGCACTAGCTGCGCAATTGATGTTGATTTTTTTTTGGTGATCAATTAGGTATTCCACTGACTACAATAATCAAAATCATTTTTATAGTACTTCCATGAGGCTGAAAAATAGGTAACACAAAATAAGATTAAATTAATGTTATTTGCTCTTTAATAGTCAGTAAAATGTGAATCTGAACCCAAGATTGTTTCAGATTATAGATTTTCTATAATGGATATTTGTATTCATATAATAAAACTTGTTTAAATATCAGGTTCTAGCCACAGTTTTAAAGACTACTGAGCTACAAACTTATGAGAAGGTAAATTATAAGCTTAGGGAGCTGGGGATTTTGGTGCCATTTTAGCAGTCTTGAAGACTGAGAGCAGGTGGGTTGAGTATGATTCCAACTTTCTCTGATTATACAGGAATGATTTGCTGGTACCACAGATACTTTTCTTTCTCTTGAGTAACTGCATGTTCTTTAAGGAGTTTCTAAATCCATCTCCAGCTAATGAAAATGCATTCATCACGTTACATCTTATTAAAACTTACACTGGACTCCCTGCTATATCTAGTTCTCTGAGTTATTCACAAAATAAGAGAGAATGGTTACATTTTTAGGTTAATTTTTAAATGAAAAAGCAAAAGAACAACAAAAATGTACTTTAAAATGTCCAAACCAAACCATTTTATTTCAGAAGTATTTGTACAAAACCACTCGACCCTTCACACCCGGAAGGAAATTTACCAACTTAAATAGCTCCCAATCAGGACCTATCAAGCAGATTACACTCATTGTGAACAACAGCCTGAGACCGATTTTTTAAATCAGCTTATGCTATTTGATTGTATAGGGTAACACATTTGCATTAAACTATTATTTGCATGCTTATGCTATTTTTGTGAATGTATTTTATCATGTTTCTATTGCTTTTGTATAAAATTAATATAGTTAACTAATTAGTAGTCTTTGTCAGTGTTACTGTGACTCATAACAACAATGTGAGTCAGAGCCTCTCAAGCTATTTCTATAAAGGGCATCCACCCCGTCCCAAGACCCACACTCCCAAATGTATAAATAAGTAAAACTAGAATTGGATTAACCTTGGACTATCTCCCACAGATTGTTATATTTCCCTCTCCTCTCCCTGTAGCCAGGAGAAATATATATCAAAATGTCACTTATGGAAAACTGTCACTATGAAACAATGAGCTGGTTTCCAAACAGTTCTTATATTTGATTATTGGAGAACTGTCATGCTAAGTAAAACTTAAAGTTCTATTAATCTATAGATTTTAACAGAGGGCCGTTCTAGATATTTTGGAAGAATAATCAGCCTCCATATGTTAAGTTTCATCATGTTATTTACTAGTGAGTTATTGGTTAGAGCCCCGAAGCATGTTTTAATATCTCTTCTAGGATATATTTTTAGCAATAACATTTATAACTCTGGAGTTTTTGCTCCCTGTGTAAATGTACAATTTCTTTTTTACCCCTCACTATTATACTTTTTTCCTCCAGTGCTTCCTTTGGCAATTATCAATATCATAAGAAAGTATTCACTTTTATTTGTTTTGAATATGCTATCTCTTAATTTCATAGTGTAATTCTCCAGTTTTTTGTTATGATTCAGGATGAACAGTAATTCCTAAAAGACATTCTTTATAACGTACAGCATCTTATACTGTTACACAAATATTTTAAGCTAGTTAATATAGTCCTAGAATGCTGATTACTACTTAAATTAAATCTGTTTGAACCTTTTCCTCTCCTTTTCAATTTTCCGAAGTGAGTTGGAGGAAAAAGTTGCAAAATCACTGGTAGGTTAAGACATATTGTTGCTGCAAGATTTTCAAGTGCTGAAAAGCCAGATAAAATCAGAGACTTTTAATAAAAATTCAAAATCAATGGATCTCTATTCAAACACCAGGCTTGATCCAGACCATTATAAGAGTAAGCAAAGGATTTTTCTTTCACTGAGTTTTACAGAAACTGGAATGGCCTCCTTGTCAAAATTGCCCGTTACTAGTTTGCAGCACCATGACCACAGGCAACCCCTGTTGCTGATCACTTTTCCTTGACTTTATAAAGGACTCACATGTTTTCACAACCAAAGACAGAGTCCCACGTGCCCTTGCCAAATAGGACACTTAAAGATTAGATCATTCTGTGAACTAAAGACCCTTTTGTTCGCTGTTCTGGCTGACTGATGAGCTGTTTATCCTATTTTTTATGACGACATTTAAAAATACACCTGTAGTACAATCTGTGTCCCTAAGGAGCATTTTAAGAAGTTTGTGGGCAGAAAGTACCATATGTGCAAACCATTGCAGTGAGTTAAGAAGATTCTTATTGAAGATTCAGTTGGGTCTTTTAACTGAGAAAATATTTGTGGGTTTTGTTCTGAAACTTACTAAATTGCCTTCATTATATTGCTGCAGCTAACACAGATGTCTTTTGATATTGTGCTATTCATCTTTTATTAATTATCTACTCAGACATATGAACAGACCATTTGAAAACTATAAGCGTTAGCAAGCTGAACTCTCCTGTATTGGATATACTCATAATCTCCCTCTTAACAAAAATGTCCCTCATTAAAAGAAAATATTCAGGTATTGAGACAATATCCGCTGTATTCATAAACAGCCTAGAGTTGAACTTAGTAACAAACTTATTTTTCTAATGGAAATCTATGTGTGTGTTTTTTGCATATATTGATGTTACAAATTTGTTAATCTTTCATGGAGAAATTAATTGACTGCTCTAACAAGCAGCAAAATTTATATAATATGTATAACATTTTATACATACAGATAGCAAAATAGACCTTAGCCTGGTGTTTTCACATTAGGTGGGCTCTTAAACATTGGGTTAGATATGCTACATCAATAAGTCATCTCTGTATCACCCAGATTTGACACAATTTTTTGGGAGATTTACAGTGCAATTTAACATGCCCAATAAACATTCGAATCCATGGTGCTTACACCCCATTGGAACTACTGAAGCCAGTTAGTAAAAATTCTGAAACATCTGTGTACTCACTGTGGGGGGAAAAGAGAGAAAATAATCTCTACTTTAACTGTCTTTATCTCAACCCATGAGTTTCCTCACTTTTTCCCTTCCAATTCTCTTCCCCATCCCACTACGGGGGAGTGAGCGAGTGGGTGCACAGGCCTGAGCTGCCTCAAACTACAGCACCCTTGCATTAGTACCTTAGTCAGATATGTTTTGCACAGAAGAAATTCTGTCAATGATTGCTTTTTTGATTGTCATGTCTGATTCATTAACCCCTGGCCCCTGCCCCCAAACACACACTACTTTCTTTGTCTGAAATCCCATTTCTCCAAAGATAATCCTTAAAACACATTTTGATAGGGAGGAAGAGGTTCAAAGCTGGTAAGATAGGTAGGACCTTTAAATCACATGAGCCTACAAGAAAGCAAGATGTGTATGAGAAAAAACTGGGGCTGCCTATTTATGCCCTTTACCATTACATTTTCAAATAAGAGAGATTTAAGTTAGTGTGTTGATTCATATGTTTGTAAACATAAAAAGTATTTTCAGTTAACAAATTGTAGATGGTTTTTAATTCTTTCTTCCTGCTTGCGCACTTAATCCGTTGTGCTATACCAGTGATTCTCATTACAAAGCATCAGTGCCAGCTATGACCCAAAAATCAGGAGACAAAGCCCACTAAATTCACATTTTTAATGGCCTCAAAAAAAAAGAAGTGCATAGAAGTTTCTAAAGTTGGGTTTCCAAGGGAAGGAAATCCCAAGTATTTTATATAACTATAAGAAAATAAGAATGCTTATACAGACTTGGACCAAAGGTCCACCTAGTCCAATAACCTTTCTCTGACAATGGTTAATAAGAACTTCATAAGCTATGAGACCAACGTAACCATACAATGATTATTCTCCAGATTGTCTCCTTCTCTCCAGTTACCTGCAGCTCAAGTGATGATTTTGCATTTCATAGTCTTCATAGTTTTTTATTCCATAAATTTGGCCATGTGTGTTTAACCCATTTAAGCTTTTAGCCTCCAAAGCACCCCATGGGAAAGACTTGACACGTTGCTTGCACATTGTATAACGAATTCTCTCTTTCTGATTGTTTTGAATTGCTGCGTCCCAAGGCTGTCTTGAGAATTTGTGATAATTGGCAACATAGCACTTGTGCAGCGCCTGAGGGCAACTGCAAGCAAGACTGACGAATTATGTGAAGTGGTGCTGTGATTTACAGAGGCAGGTGATACCAGGTAAGATTATTAGATGTCAGAATTGCTCAGATCTTGGGGATATGAAGGGGGAAGAAAAGAGAATCCCAGTGCTACCTTGTGTGGCAGCCTCCAGCAATGGTTGACCAGGAAGATCAGACAAACTAGAGGTGAGGGGGGTGTAGAGGGTACAGGGTGAGAAGACTGGCAAGGAGAGAGGGAGAACGCACTTCAGGTACCCCGTATCTCACTGAACCTCTCCCAGTCCAGTGAAACAGTTTGGTAATGTCTAAATGTCTGTTGGTAGATTGATACTTCTTGTTATGAGGATAACGTGTGAATAATACAAGTGAGGTTCCTTATCACTAGAAGGACAGGCCTTCAGAAGTGAGGGACTGCAGCAATTAAACATGTAGACTACGGTTCAGAAGAAACAAAACAGTGGGAGCTGGACAAGGAATAAAGTTAAGGCTACTGAGCAGGCTACTGAGTACAGACAGAAAAAAACAAAAAGAGGAAAAATAAAACGTATAAGGACAAACAATGATAGAATAAAATATATCAATTTATGATAGCATTTGAGATATTTCTTCCCACATGTCCACCTAGAAGAGACCAGAAATCTGAAGACTCTTCTGTTCCTTAACTGAAAAATCTTTCTTCACTGTAATTTTTTTAGCTGCTTTTGTGTATGCACTAGTGACCCATGTAACCCTAGTTATGCAACAGCATATAATGTTATTTGATGGACCAATAAGGAGTTAGGAATATTGAAGTGTAGCTCTGATGTCTTTCACAACTGGATAGCATTTGGTTTGTTAGCCTACTCCTTTACAACCAGATGTGTACGAAGGTGATGTTATTTCTTGCTTCCAAGTACTCCATTTTTCTCATCTGTTGGTCCTTGATGAACTGCAGCTACATCCTTGATGAACTACTACATCAAAAAATGTAGTTTCTTAACTTCGCAGTTATGGCTTTCCTGTTGATTCTGCTCCTTTTTGAAACTAGGCAAGTAGAGAACACTCCCTGTAAACAATGGTTGAAGGTAACACCCTGCCTTTCCCTCAAATTCTTCTAATTGGTCATGAAAATGGGCACCAGGCCCTTCCTCATGTCGTGTATTCTGCTGCCATCATGTGGCTATTTCTTTTCATTCACACAAGATTTATATTAAAAAAAAACCAAACTGGAGTTCTTGCACCTTGATTAAATTGAAGGTACCACACTCTGTCCTCCAGTATCTGTAAAACTTTGCTCTAAGAAACATACACCTTAGTTTTTGATATTTTTTCATATCTAATGATAAATGAGACGTCTGGCCCACACTTCCATAACAAATACTTGAGAAGTTTTCTGCTGCACAGTAGAAGTTATTGGGCCAAAATACACGTAATTTCACAGTGAATAGTAAGAGTGAGTGCACATGCCATTTTACAATTCAGTAAGCAAATTTGCTCACACAATATTTTCTACTGCGCTGACACAAGGGGAACTGCTCATAATGTTTGCTCCATGGCTTGGCACCTTGAGTTGTCTCAGGCAAATTATATTTTTTTCCATATATTCAGTTTGACCTTGATGACCAATCATTGAAGAAACCCCGCGGATTTTTTTTTTTTTGTCCTGAATTACACATTTGGAGACAGGAAAGGATTTTTTTTTTTCTCTTAGCCTTTTTCCTCTGATTTTAGTCTTGAAGGCAAAGAAGTGAAGAAGGTAGAAAACTCTTCCTGGCCTCTCTGGTAGATGACGTAACTTGTAATATCATCAGTCTTCCTGTGTTTGACAAAACTACATTAGTATTTTTTGGTTCTATTTGGAATCCCGTTTCTGGTGAATAGTTTTCTCATCTGACCAGTCTAAACTGGAAGTGTAAGAGCTTCAGCAGCTGAAGTGGACAAGCACTTCAGCTATTGATGATGTCTGCCTGAAAATGCCTCTCAACATACACCTATGCATGTGCAGCACAGATAGCCTTGTACTATTTAGAATGCACAGTCAGCATCTCGTTGAGTCTGCTTTATCTATAAAGCCTTTTAAACACATTGCTTTGTGTGCCTCTTGCTCTCTGACCACTGCACCCTCATTGGGTTGGCCGTGTAGTCTGAAAAACTGCATGGAGGATATGTGGCTGACTACTTTGAGAATAAAGGACTTCAATGCATTAATTCTATTTAAAGGGGTGGGGGGTGAGGGGTAGAATTGTCTACCCTTCTGTAGTTGTCAGATTTTTGGCTTAAGCACCAAATGCTTAACAAAGCAAGCAAATGTCTTAACAAACTCTTCCTGAAACCAGTTGCTTGTATTACCCAACAGGCCAGTTTTAAAGAGATAAATGATAGTGGTTTAACCAAATGTTAAGATACATATGGCTGTTAAGAACAATAGTGCACGTTAACAAAATTAATAGAACTTCAAGCTTCTGCCTAGCACAGTTCGGCATGCTGTAGTGCCAAAGTTTTAACTGGTAAATATGCATAAATGCTGAAAAGTCTGCTGTTCTTTCTGCCCAGAAGCATTGCTGTCTTGCTGGAGTTGAGTGCTGCAGCACCTACCTCATGCCTAACACCATTTGGGATTTACAAATTGCCTGATGCTCCCCAAGAGCATTGAATTCAGTACAGACCTAGAGGGGGGAGGATGCTTTTCATAATGTGGTAAGCAGAACTTTATAATCCTTGCACAGTTGCATTTCCTCTTATAAGATATACGTGCCTGTTGCTTCACTCTGTTTGAGATCTCTGCAGTGATAAACGTAGTGAGTGTTATAGGTTAAAATTGAGATTCCTTTATCTGTTGTTGCAATGCAACTCTTTTCCTCCTGTTTGCTATTAACTGTATCAAATCTCTTAGAAGCAGCAATTTTCCACACTTTATGTTGGTTTGGGTGGGAACTGATTTTAAAAGCCTAATCTCATACACCTATGTGTGTATGTCCATGTGCATGAGCCATATAGATGAAGAGGATTTGTCCATTTATCATCAGTCAGAAACTAATTCAACAATATCTGAACTAAATTTTGATAAACTGGTATCTTCATACTGTCAGCTTGGAATCTAAAGCTAGGCATGAGGGACAAAAGTTAAGTTGATAGAGTGAATATTAAAACTGTTTGTATGCATGTACAGCAGGATTTTTCTCATTACACTTGAGAATGAACATGATGGTGATCACTGACATGGGAGAGTTTTAGGTTTTTCTGCTCAGTTTTAAGTGACTGCAAGTATTGGCTGCTCTGGGAAACTTTTTAACCTCTAAGAGCTTCAGAGCAGAGAGTAAACGGGACCAAGAAAGGGTAATAAACTTGCTCCCAAAATCTGAATTATAGGCCTCCAACAACCTCTAGACAGCCTTAGCAGTACTTGTACAAAGTAGAGGCTATCTCATCTTCTTAATGTCGTGATGTTGAATTCTCTCTTGTACAATGGCCTGGCTTTAACAAGAGGAGAGTGGTCAGTGTGGGCAGCATAAGCTTTGAGAATCTGATGAAGCATCGCGTTCGGTTACTTGTGTATTTCTCTCCAGCAGAGTCAGCCTCCTGTGCTTTGGCCAGAACAAGCACATGCTAAACAAGGATGTTACAACAAGCCAACATGTCAGAGTCTTGCTATGATGTTGTAAAAGCTGTGGACAGCATCATGAAAGGCAATGAAGCTGTTAGTTTTTCAAACATCTGTTTAGGAACAGATATCTTAAATTATTGTTAGCTTTCATCCTGTTGTGTTTTGTTTGCAAGTGCATAATTTGCAGTGATGAATCTCTTGGTAGTTGGAATCCACCAGTCAAAGAAAATGAAATCTTAACATCCTGGAGATCACTGCAATTTGATTAATCTGGAGGGATGAGTACCTATCATCTAGCTTGACATGGTACTTTACTGAAAAGAAAGCCTAAAAAAAAAGTAATTTTCAATTGTGTAAATTATTTAGCTTTCTACTTAAATCAAATTGGAGGAGGAATAAGAAGATGGGAATTTTCCAGACAGCAGCTTTTTATAATCACTGTGTCTTAATAGATCACACACAGATGCAGTAATTACCTCAACTGTGGTATATTAATTTTCTAGCAAGATACCAACACAGGCAACACAGCATTATGATGTTTTTCTGTCTTGGTCATAACTCCTTGGGCATATTTCTTTCTAAGATAACTCATAAAACCGTAAGTTTTCCTTCCTATTCTTTCTATTGATAAGCAACTAGGGAAGGCTAATGTTTGTGAAGATGAAAAGGTTATCATTATTATGATTACAATTAAACAGAAAAGATGTGAAAAGCATTTTAAAACAAAACTGAGAAGGGAAAGTTGAAGTCTGAAGTACTACTGTATTTCAGTATAAAAAAAAATCCCAATGCAGTAGTAAAGATACTTTAAAGTAAAGATACTTTAAAGTTTAAAGAAAAAATATTTGGCTAAGTTTAAAATCTTTTTGTGCAGAGCTGTGTACAGCATGGAGAAGGCAGTATGCCTAATTCTCAGAAAGGCGGACTCATCTTTTCCTCATCAACTGAGACACTAATTTACAGGGTGAGACTGAGGGGAAATCCTCCAATGAAGAATGTTTTTGCAGAGGAGAACATGAGTTTTACCCAAACTACTTACCACAGAGAGAAGTTCAAATACTAATTAAACTAGAATAAAACACTGCTTTGCAGCAGTACCTGCTGTTTTCATTCATAGAGAAGGAAAATGGAACAGAGGGAGACGGGTTGCCTGACTTCAGCACGTCAAAACTGCTGGAAAACCTGAGTTAAGGCACATCAGTCAAATTTTCTACAAGATGATGTCTACATGTGCCTAAATTCCTGATACAGCCAATGAAGATCCATTCCACAGTTGGTGGAGAGTGGAGAGCGATGTAGCGGTCCACCAGCTGTCCGGCTAGTGTGTGCCACATCGCTCCATATGCTCCTTTGAATTGCATGACCATGGGTAGAATTCAGTTGCCTAAATGCTGTTTGCCATTTTATACGCTCTTGCAATGACGCCTATACACTTTTGACAAATGAAGAGTTGACGTTGTAATTCTGTAGCCTACTGAGAACTGAACTTAAATTACTGAGTCTTCAGCACAAAACTCTCTTTCCCTCCTATATTCAGTTTGGTTTTAAAGTGTTCCTTTTCCTCAAAAAAAATTTTTTTTCTTCTCCATTTGTACCAGAAAAAGAGGTATTATGAAAACATTATGACAAAATATACAAGAGTCTTGGAACTACAAATGTGAACTGAAAAGAGCTCCATAAGATTATTAGACTTATTCCTGCCTGCACAGGCAAGAAAGCCAGCCTTGCATGGCTGAGGCAGCATAACATCTCTGTAAACGCTTGTGAAACACAGTTCTTTGTAGAGGGCACTGGAAACCCACAGGAAAAACCTGTCCTCATTGCACTCTTTGGAGAGTTCTCAAAGTTCACATTGCTGATGATGAGCCACCACTTATGAATTAGCATATTATATAAATCATGCTCGATTATAAGGGTATATTCCCACTCCTTAACCAGCACAATGAAAATAGAACAGGAAAAAAAGTACTGCATGACTGTTTTATTTACGTAAAGAAATGTCATTAAAATTCTTTTGATTTTCCTGAAGGCAATATTTTTACATTAGCAGGAATACAGATCTGGCCTAATTTCCTAACTGCAAATTAATGAGGATTGGAGATATTTAAATTACAGTCAGTGAACTCAGATATTTAGGAAAGGGAATATCTTTACTGAAAGAGATGTGTGAGGAAAAATACTGCAGTGAAGTTGGAAAAGAGAAGAACTTTTTGTGGATCGGTTGTACGCCAATTTTCTATATATAGTGTTAAGATATTTATTTGCAGCAGGAAGCTAAAAGAGGTATTGCAATAGAAACATAAATGGGTGTTCATCAAAGCTGGCCAGAATTAGATGTTTCTTAACAGTAAGAAGTTATTTTATTTTTTCCCCTCTTTTGCCTTTATTTCTGTATGTGCTTTTCAGTCTAGGTTACATATCCACTCTAATCTGAACTGTCGCAGTCATTAAATTGGATACTTTACTTCTCCAGTAGTATAGTGGACCTAATTATGGCAGAGCTGCACAGAAGGAAGTGAGCTGGTTCCTGGAGGCAGTGTGCTGTTCAGGGTAGGAGGTGGTGGGCAGTCGAAGAACCTGTGTAACAGCTGTAGCAAGTGCAGCTGCACCCTAACACAGGCCCCCTGTCTATTAGCATCAATCTCTACAGTTTCTCTGTGCTCTGTGGGGAGGCACTGCGGACATGCGCTGCACAAGCATGCTCTTGTATATTGTGCTGCTTCCACGCTCTTCCCCTGGGACACATTCTTCAACCTACTGGAATCCCAGGCATTTTTTTCTCATTTTTAAAAATTGAAATTACTTACTTTTTTTTTTGCTTATTCTTTACTGCTTTTTAAAAAAAGTATTTGGGGTTTGTTGAAATACTGATAATTTAAAGCCTACAAATATTTGAAGTTAGAAAGCTGTGACTTTTCAAGAAATCTCCCCTTTTTA
>KZ506122.1:189213-228247 GCA_002844005.1 Limosa lapponica baueri
GGGTAAACGAAAACTAATGCAAACGTATTTTGTCCTATTCATGAAGAATTTGCCATGAAGGTCTTAAATTTTTCTCCAGAGATAAGTTGAACTAACAAGCATGCTTTTGCAGGTTAAATAACTTTTTATATCTTTCAGGAAAAAAAATCTTCCTGAAAGAGCATAAATAATTGCCAAATGAAAACTGAATGTTTAGAAGTTGACTAAGATTTTGGGGTCATCTTTTTAATTGCCTATTTAAATGACCTCAAAATTGCAACAAAATATTAAGCACTGCTACAGTCACAGTTATTGAATTAGTTATATGTATTTGTTTATTTAATTTTAAAAATAAACTTATTCATAGGTGTGTTATCTCTGATTCCCAAAAGCTTTAAAGTCATATCTATATCCATCTTCATCTGGAGAAATAAACATATATACGTAAGATCCACCGTTTCAGGAAAACACATACATAGGTCCTGAAATGATGACCCAGAGATTTTTACCCCCTGGTTTTGTATGATAATTATTGAGAAGCTCTATAAATAAAAACCAGTTACCTGAAGGGATTTAGCTAAAAGTCTGTAACAAATGTGAGAGCACTTTCTACGACAAAAAAGAAGTGTTGCAGCCCAGCACAGCCAAGTCCACCCTCCTCTCCTACTCATCCCTTGCCCAGGCCACATCTCTGACTGCTCTACCAGCAATTGCTCCTTCATCTTTAAAATAGAGGATTTAAAATCTATTTTATCTCTTTTATCTACTCCTCTGTAGGGCAGAAGGGCTATCCAGGTCGAGAAACAAACAGAGGAAAGATGCCCAGGTCCAGGGCAGGCAGAGCCTGTCCCACCCATAGAACCACTAAGGCTTGGGCCAGGTAAGGTGATCTCTCCTGCTCTGGGATTCACAGGCCCAAGAATAGAACACAGTGAATATAAAGAAGTCCCAGCTCCCCTCTCCCCTTGGTATGTTTATCACCCCTGATCTAGAGAAACTGTGTTAAGGAACAGTTTCAATTTGGCTGAAAAAAAGCATGTGGTACAGGAAGGAAAAGAAAATAATGAAATTGTTCACTTTGAGATAACAACAAAGATCTGGAAACTAGCAAATATAATTAATTATTTCATTTGCAAAGTCATCTATAAAAAAGCACACACATATATATCTATATATTTAAGTATATTGGGTGCCTTTTGGTCTGCATTCCCACGGTCTCACAAACTTGAGCAGTTCCAGGTGCTGATCTAGAGCTTCATGAGAAGTAAAATTGCAACTTCTATGAACCAATGGGTCTTGTTAGCCTTGGGCCTTAGTTTTCCAGCTTTTCTGTCTCATAACAGACCTTTTTCATCTAACTGTAGACATTAGAAAATGGGGACAGTGCCTATCAGTGGCTGTTACCAACTGGATGCTAACAGAGGTTGAAGATGCTGGTTTTAATTCAAACAACTTAATTCCTCCTGTATAAAATCGGATGGATAGTAAAACATATTTTACAAAAAGCTAAGAAACTGATGTTTTATTTTTAGATATAAATCCTACTGTTGTTAAAGGCATTTAGTATAAGAGGTCAACTTGTACTTAGTATTCATAGCTGTTGAGTCACTTAGTGAAGTAGAAGGCAGAGTTAGAACTTGGGTGATTGTTCTTTACCAGCAGGCATTCTCCCTTACCAGCTGATATTTCATATTAAACTGTAGTCCCTGTGTTTCACCAAAATGAGTTGGAGTTTATATCCTACATTTACCTCATGTCCTTTAGTCAGCTCCTTGTGAAACTGCACAAAAGCAGAGTGAGGGAAGCAGCTGTGATATCTGTGCTCTTCAATACAGACAACATATTTGCAAGCAATTACTTTTCAGCATCTTTTCTGAGTTCATATCCTCTATGCCCATCAGAGATGACAAATTAATTAATATAATGGGTAGTATAACGTAATAAGAAACCAAGTACCTTCCAATCTGGAGGTCAGTTTGGGGGATTTTCTGTTTTCCCAAAGGAAAAAGAACAAAGCTTTAGAAGTTATTTCTTTTGTTTTAAGAAGCCCTTCCCAAACAAGCTGCCTTTTCTTTTTGCTTGTTCTCATTTCTAAGAGATGGAGAGGCCAGATGTGCACCCTAGGACAGAAGATGCACTTCCTGAATCACCAAATCATCACAAGAGCAAGCTTTAGTCTATCTATCCAAAATTTAGTACCTGCTTCCACAACTAGTTCTGAATTTTGTAAGCTCTTCTTGAAAAATTTTATGACAGGTTTTCTCTTTCTTACTACCTTATAATAGAATCATAGAATAGTTTGGGGTGGAAGGACCTTTAAAGGTCATCTAGTTCAACCCCCCTGCAATGAGCAGGGACGTCTTCAACTACATCAGGTTGCTCAAGGCCCCGTTCAACCTGACCTTGAATGTTTCGAGGGATGGCACACCTACAACTTCTCTGTGCAACCTGTCCCAGTGTTTCACCACTCTCATTGGAAGAAAAATCTTCCTTATATCTATTCTGAGTCTTCCCTCTTTCAAAAACCATTACCGCTTGTCCTAAGGCAACAGGTCCTGCTAATATGTTTGTCCCCATCTTTCTTATAAGCCCTCTTTAAGTACTGAAAGGCCACGATAAGGTCGCCCCAGAGACTTCTCCTCTCCAGGCTGAACAACACCAACTCTCTCAGCCTGTCTTCGTAAGAGAGGTGTTCCATCCCTCTAATCATTTTTGTGGCCCTCCTCTGGATCCACTCCAACAGGTTCATGTCTTCCTTGTGCTGGGGGCTCCAGACCTGGATGCAGTACTCCAGGTAGGGTCTCACCAGAGCAGAGCAGAGGGGCAGAATCACTTCCCTCGACTTCCCTTGTCATCTTACCCGCCGGGGCTTGCCATGCTGTGAGAGAGGTGATGTGGGGAAGTGAACACTTCTACGGGGACACAGAAGTATATGGGAAGTCATAGCTCCCCATACCATGCAGTTCACAGACTATATGTCTCACTACCTAAGTCTTGTGGAGAAACCTATGTCAAGGCTGTCAGTTTGGAATTTGCCCGGAGAAGGGTATGTTAACACCGCCTGAAGCAGAAAGGCCTGAACTATTTCATTAAGATCCATTTCTCTCTATTTTATATAGCCAAATCTTGAATGTCTTGCTTTTGATTTCTTTGTATTCACAGAGAGTTTGCGTCTTTGTATTCACAGAGAGTTTGCGTCTTTGTAAGCAGAAAGCAAAACTTTAGCTCTGCCCCAAAATGAAGTTGTTTCTAGGAAGATTTACTATATGTGGAACATAACTTTGCTTGTCTGTTTATTTTAGTCCATCAATAGAAGATTCATTTTCTATCTATCACTCTATCTTTTCTGATAATGAAATAAGTTTAAACCTCAAAAATGTTTGGTTTTATCCGAACACTCAGAAAACATTTTGAAGTAGGAATTTACAAATGTTGTTTGTTTTGTGTAGGCAAAAAGGTCAGATATTCACCTGGCATAAATTCATACACCTTCACTGACTTAAGATAAACTGAATTATATTGCTGAATGAATTTGCTTAGTTTGAGTCCATATTTACTCTCATAGAAATTAGAAATAACTCCCCTGAAATCTCTTGAGTTACACCAAGATATAGCTAGGGTTATCAAGACTGGTCTTTCGAGTTTTGTTTCTGTTCCTGTGGCAATTGATCTCTTTATTAACTACTAGGAATTTAGGTATAAGAGACCTAGGCAAGAAATACAGATGTGGAAATGTCCTATAAATCAACACTTTTCTGTGGTTGATGTTCCATCCATCTGTGGGTGACTGAACATCATAAGGTGCCTTGTTACTGCAGCTTATGCAACTTCAAAAATCTTGGCTGGTATTTGATTACTTACAATTCTTACCATGTCCAGGATTCATGCCTTGTTTGCTGTTTGATTGCTGAATTTTCAATTGTTCTGATTCTTTACATATATAATCTAATTAGAAACCAAACAACTCCAGAAAACTCATCAATCAATATCTTATTTCACATTCTAATAGAAAAAAAAGTGACATGTAAATCTTTACGCATACATGTAACTTTTCTACAAGCTCTCTCAGAATCTAGGATTTGACAAGAGAGAAAACCATACCAGTACTCTAAGGTTGAGTCTTTGCTTTAAAGTTCATATCATTTAATCAAGGTGTCATGTTAGATTAATCATGAGAGAAGTTGCAGATGGAGCTTATAAGAAAGGCACACTAGGAATTTACCAACCTTGGATTTATTTCTGTTAGAATTAATGCCAAGGCTCTTTCTGACTTGGATGCTGTTTCTCAACTAGGTTGTTAGCACATTTTCATCTGATCTTTTTATTGATGACTGTATTATTTGTTTACCCACAAGCATAGTTGCAGTAATTAGAAAAATGATCCCCTCCTTGTTAGAGAATAAAAATCACTGTTTTTCCATATAGTAGCTATTTTATTTTATTTCCTAGTTACTCCTTAGTTTGATTGTTGAGAAAATGTGAGATTTAATAACTGAAAAAAATTCTAACAAAACTTCTAAAAAGAAAACAAGGTACACAATTCCAAGGATGCTGGGTGGGCTTTTAATGAAAGAGGTTCTTTCATTTATGTGTAACATCAGTAGGAGAGAGCAGAGTATATAGGTCTTTTTCTCCCTAAGCTCTGCCCTCAGGGGAAGAATTTGAATTACAAAAAACTGAGGAGGTGTGATTTCATTTCCTTTTCACATCTGAAGAACAGTGTGGGTCAAGAGTCTTTATTTTATTTGCTTAGTGAGTGATATAAAATATGTGCTTTCTGAAGAACACGAACACTTCAGAAAAACAGAGACCCATACAAACTGAATGAACTCTCTTTTAAAAATGAATCTCCATTCAGTGTTTTCCTCCTACTTGGATAAAAATCCGAGTAAGCCACGCCAAAGGTTGGAAACTCAAGAAACCATTAGACATTTATTAGTTACCTGCTTTATTATATATTCTGCAGAATGAGGAAGATATCTGTTTTATTTCCTATAAATATGCAGACTTCAGACTGTCTTGCTATTATCCAACCTGAATGCACAGACCGAAATCAGATGAAGCTGTTAGAGCAAAACAACAGGAAACAAAACGCTGCAAACACCAGGTCCTCCAAAGAACAAAGGTGAGCTGCTATTCATCCTCGAGTGGCACTGGAGAACAGTGGGGACCAGAAGCAGAATAACCTGCGACCAAACAAGCTAGTGGCCTGCAGCATCATCGTCCCTGAATTTAGGATCAAAGCACATTTGAAAACCTTACAGATGCTGAGGTAGGCAGAAGGGTGAGTGAGTGGGTTTTAAACATGCTGAAAGAAACTGGGAGCAATTGCAGCAGTTTGCAGTCAAATTCACAAAGGCAAGGAAGAAGGTAACTGGGTGGACAAAGCTTAGAGAAACTGGCCAGGAAAGATTGGGGTGCAGGCTGAGTATGCCTCAACCCATTGCTGTTTTAATCTTTCTGCTTTATGCACTGCAGACATAGAGTGACATAATAAACAATATTTTTGCTTTACAGAAACTGGTTTTGAGCCTCTGAAATCAAATGTCATCTGGTTTATTGGATGTTTCTGTCATGCCACATGATTTTGTTGCGTTACAGTGCGGGAAGGAGAGGCAGGAAGCAGAGCTGGCTGCATGCAGCTCCTCCCCTGCTGTGATCGGGCAGTGTCACCTGGAACAAGGAGACAGAAGTTGCACCTCTCAGTTAGTGCACGCTCTCGAGATAAACAAACGATGTAAACAAAAACATAACTGCAACTGTGACACTTCCCCATATGATCCTTCAGAGATTCAGAAGTGGTTGAATTCCAGTCCTGGATTTTCTCAGGTAGCAATACTCTCCTTTAGCCACAATTATGGATGTTTAGCACTTCATCAGGTCTTGCGTGAAAGAAAATGCTCCTGGAAGAGCCCAGGTGAACCTTGTTTTTTTTTAATTTGCTAACTTGCTGGTAGTAATATTTTATTATCATACATATGTACTAGACTCAGTCCTTTCATATCAAAGACAAACTCTCAGTGTTGCTAATGGGACTGTTCAAATGAATTTTGAATCCCTCAAAGGCCTTTAATTATTAAATGCTGTTTCTCTTTCTTAATCTTTTACTTGCAAGCCAAAAAGGTATGCTGTCTGTATCCGAAATCAGAAAAGCTGATCAAGTTCACAAATTGCGCTTAGTATTACAGCCTCACAGTAAGTATATGCTCCACTACTTTCACCTAGGAAAATGTAGAGTAGGGCTCTCCACATGCCATTCCTTTAACTGTTTATACACAGGGTCCTCTGGAGGAATTTGATGGATTTATTTCACTTAACCCAGTCATGATTCAATTTCTTGCATTCTGAACAGCAGGCACAGATCTGTATTTCTTTTCTTTATTTCATTACTAGCTGATAATTTTATTGTATTTCATTTTGAGATTCATCTCATGAACACAGTATGTGTTTTGCATTCAGCTAGATCTTTCTTATTTTTAGATCTTGCCTGATTCACAGTAAGCTTTAAAAATAATAATCCAGTCAGCTACCCAGTACCTTTTGTTCTTGGAACCATTTAAAATCAATTTTTGATCCTCTCCCCTCAATCTTTTTTATTCAAAACTGATAATATTTTCTGCATGAAAAGTTGCTGACTTGAGAACAATAATATATGTTAAAACCATACATCCATTTTTCTTTTTAATTAGTTTTATTATATCTGTACATTTTCTTATCACCTTCTTTGAAGATGGGATTCTATCATGAAAAGCTCAGTACAAAAGAACAAATAAAGGGCCTGCTCATCCCCTCTGTGACTGCACATATTGGGAAAGAAGTCCCAGCTTGGGTAGTCATATGGAAACCTCTCCATCTTCCCTTTCTCAGGCTAAGGTAAAAGTCTTGGATTTTATTCTCTAAGTTTCTGGGAGGAGCAGAGGTGAGAAGTGCTTTCTTCTTATGATCTATAACCTCTCGGGGAAGCCTCTCCATCTTCCAACTTATGCAGATTTCTCAGTCTTGTCTACAGCAAACCGTTCTAAAAGACAGGGCTGGCAAGGACCCTTTGGTAATTCTAAAACCAAAGCATAAACACCGAGTATCCCATCTGTAACTTGCTAATGACAGCCTAGATCCTGGTTTGGGGGTATCTCAAGATCCATGTCTGCAGCAGCCAGAGCAACCAAGTACAAGCTCTGCAATGAAATTTACTTCCACAAATTAAATTTTTTTCAGTCCAGCTGTTCTCTTTGTAACATAGCATGTCATTAGAATTTATTAATTTATGGACGTATTTTAATACTTAATATTTTTGAATGCCTGGCAATGATAAAATTTCCTTTAGGTTAATACATGGATGCAATCACTGGGGAAAGTATAGCTTGTTTTCCACGGTTTTAACAGTAGCTAAGTTTATTATTCAGAATTTATATTTTCATTCATACTTATACTAGAGGTCAAGTTGATGTAACAATGAAAAAGTAAATAAACAAAGAAAAATAAATTTTCTGAAATTCGTTATCTTTACCTATAAGTTGATTTGATTTATCCATTTTTCCTTGCAATCCCCAAAATGTTAATCATGTTAACCACTATTTTTAAACAGCTGACATACGGTACTGCATATACCTCTATGAGGCTGCATGTGCACAGAGACACACGCTGTTGTAACACTCTGTTATCACACCCCCACAGGGTACATCCACCAGTGAGCTCATGGGGTTTTTCTTGGGTCTAGCACTTGCGAGACTGCACTGGGAATTTTGAAAAGTTTATGCAAGGTGTTTTCGGACGCAGAGTACAGGCTTTAGAATTTAAAGCTCTTCCTTACCATGCAGACAGACTGTCAGTGTTTGAATTCTTCAGCACATAAGCACACCCTGAAGAGAAACATTCTGCAGAATAGTGTAAGCCAGCCTTATGGACAATCAGAGATCTGATGCTTAAATGCTTTCTCTGGCACTATTTTATTTAGCAATACGGACCCAACTTATACCTACTGGAGGATCTGATGGGTGACCTCAAAGAATCAGTGGCTTGTGGCTTAACAAACTCTTTCCTTTCAGCTCACTTGTGCAAGAGACACTAAGTACATTCTCTAGAGTTCACAATTCTTTTTTGTTTTTTTTTTTTTCTCTACAGGACAATTTTTCTCATTATGTAAAATGAGAGATGCCAAAATGAGTATTGTTTGCAGAGATATCGGTTAACAAACTGATACTCATATGAGTTTGGTTATCCAAATGTAACCAATTAATTCTTTTATTGTAGAAGATATAACTTTTGATGAAAAAAAAGAGAATATAATGAATTACATAATGCAAGTTGCCACTTGCTTTCTTGCTTTTCAGGCCTTTGTCTCTATCAACTGATGCCAGCGGCACTGCTCAGTAAACACATCTGTAAGCATCTGAAGATGTAAATAATGTAGTCAGTTCTGTCAAAGAAAGAAAGATAGCTTTCTTTATATTTCATGTGGCTTTTGCTGAGTTCTCCTGAGCTCAGGCTATGTATCTTGGCTGATTATACCTAAGATGCTATACCTCTTTCCTATAAGTTTATAATCATTTTTCCTCTTGCACAGAGAAACAGATGATTAAGAGAATGTTTGAACAGCAAGCCGAGCTTAACCACATTAGTATATAGCATTCAACCTAAGGTTACATAGTTACTGGTAGGCTGAAAACTAAGAGTATAGAGTCTGTTTCATATAGAACTGGAACAAAGCAAGCAGAAATCACATACTCTGGACTACAACTGTGGGAATTCTAGTATTTTAAAAAATTTCTTGTTGCTGCGGTACCAGGGCACTTCTTAAGAGTTTCCTGTCAGGTGTCAAGGAAATTTTAAGTTAAAGAAAAACTTCAGTGAAAGAAAGCTCTGGAACAGATTTGTGTTACAGGACTTTTGTACATTAATTGTACTTTATTGGACTTCTTAATGTTAATGCAAGGCCTCAGTAGAAAGAATTTAAAGCTAAAGAACATGGTAAGGGGAAAAGTATTAGAAATATAGGAGTAAAGATGGTAACTGACAAAGAGAGGAAGTCCTAGACAGCCAGGAGCTCTCAAGTCCTCAGCACAAGTTCCTAGTGAAGGAGCTCTGTCCACAGCTCCTCTGAAGTCCCTGTGGTATGAAGGTACTAGGATTTGTTTCTTTAAAAGCACCATCAGTGTGCTTTGCTGGGCATGCAGTGCTGGGAGAGGCAGCTGTCATTTTGTGAGAACACAATCAGTGAACAGGAGCGATGGTGCGTTTTCTGAGAATGACCAGAGGCAGCTTCAGTAAAACATGGTGAACATTCGGCACTTTGGAGCAGACTGCTTACTTAATTGGGTCTTTTGTTGCATTTCCTTTCCCTTAAAAAATAAAAATGTTTAGCTTTGGGTTTTTTCACTTTTTTTTTTCCCCCCCAACACATAGTTATCTGTATTTTGCATCAGTCTCTAATTTGGATTAGGCCTTCTGGGCAGTGTTAGAGCATAACGGCTATATAAAAATTATGCAGAAATCATATCTCCCTCAAATACTAGTTAAGATATAAAACTAAAGTATATTCAGATGGACTATCACATCTCTCGGGTTTTTACTGCATTCTGCTTTGATCGATATTTCCCATTGATACAAAAGACACAAAGTTTACATATCTGAAATGTGGCATGGGCATGTGAATTCTGACCATGAACTGCCAACATCAATTTTTAATAAGAATCTTAGTCTAGCCTACATTGCATCTTCAAATATATTGTCCTAGGCCAGTAATTACAGTCTTTTATATGAGACCTATTTTATGGCACTATTTTTATATAATGTATATTTTTATCTTGACTTTGAAAGATTGAATCCTGCTTGTCATGTAAATTCTGCCTTGTGAATGCTTCAGTGACTTAAAGGAACATTGCAGCTCCCAAGAAATCGAAGCAGCAGTCTTTTTCTGTGATTGTCGTGTATGGTCAGTTTTCTTCCAAATTCCTCTGTCTGAAAAAAGGTGGGGGGCAGGGGAGAAGAACGTATTATGGCAGAATTACAATAAAGCCCATTCACAAATGAAACAAATAGATTGTATTTCATTCTATTTGGAGTCCAAAAACAAAACAAAACAAAAAAAATAAAATCAGAGATTTGTATTTGTGATATACAGGCTGAATGTTCAGTTCAGATGCAGAATTTAATTGAGGTCTTTCTCCCTTTTCTTGTTCTGCTCAGTCTTCCACCCCGATAAACTTGAACACAAGTAGTTTGCCTGAGGGATCCGGTGGTGAGTCACTGGTACAGGTCTCCCTGCCCAGGACCTTTTTGGCTACTAAGAATGTTGCTTCAGTCTTGTTGGGATCACCCAGGTCTGTGAGTTGCAGTTGTACAAAAAAAAAATTAGTGTTTAAAACAGTTGCTTAAAAAATCAAGCAAACTGAATGTCCAAAGTCACGTTACAAAGAAATTGTTCAAGACAGATGAATTCTTATTAGTTATGCCAATTTTCACCAACTGCAAATCTAGACGAGTCAATTTTTTTTAAACTGGTACAGATGCTGTATATAATAGAACTTTTGCACGTGTTCCAGGAACTTAATCTCTTTTCCTTCTACTCTGTGTACAGTATCTGCTTGGAATGAAAAGATGCTACAATTGTAGTAGCCCTAGTCTTCGTAAGTTCAGCAGCTGTTTTGAGATCTATACACTCTGCTTATTTTTAAACATGCAAAACAACTGGGAGGAGAGCAAAGGAAAATGCAGAATTCAAATTGATTACCAGAGTACGTTATAAATAATATGTAAAACAATGGTATATAAATGTATCATGGTATCACATAGTTATAGTGCATTGCAACACAAACATTTTATTTAATTACAGACCATTGAAAATGAGTTTCCAAAGCTAGGCAGAATTTCAGACAAAGATAAATAGTGTTTTAATGTTTCATAGAAGGGGCAACTGCATTCTCACTTCCTGTTCTGAAGACAAGCTTAAGGCTAATAAAAGACTGTAGAGTAACAAAACTCTCCCACTTGTGTACTAAGCAATGAGTCTGGGCAAAAATCACACCATTTACTCTGCACTGCCAGGATTTAGGATCTACGTCTCAGGTTTAGGAAGACTGCCCAATTCCACAAGTAAATTACTACCTGTCACAGAAGCCTACAGGATTCTGTATGCTTGTGTTTCAGGCCCATGGTAATGTCTTTTTACTGACCATTGAGCTGTGACTGTATTATTGAAAGGGATCTGAAGTGATAAGAACTTTCAAGATACCAGCAATTTGGCTATTACATTTAATTGATGCAGGCTGAACTATGCACACATCCTGAATTCTATGGCCTGGAATTTCAGAAAAATAAGCTGCATAAAAGAAGCTTTCTCTGATATAAACTATGCAAAGCCAAAAATTTTGAAAGACACTTTTAATAAGTATATATGAATGAAAGTACAATAGCTTTTACCTTGTCAAATATGACTCAAAAAGCATATGCTTCTTATTTCATAACAGCCTGTGATTTCTCTTCCAGATTAGGAAAAGTGATTTGAAATATGGATGATACTACTTGGACAGTTGGGTATGTCTATGAATTCACTGTTTGAGTTCCTATTTATGTTATTTTTCATTGCAAAACAGTCACAGTGGATTAGGTCTTCCAGAAGATGAAATCCACATGTTGGTAAATTAGGCTGTTACATTTCCTACTTCTTCTGAGTTAATTAGTGGTTAATTCATATAGCAGAATTAAAACTAATATTGAAGTTGACAAACTGGTTCCTCAGCTACTATGAATCAGTAAATTTGAATTGTAAGCTGCGTTTTGTTTGTCTGTGGGAATAGGCATTGTGCCGAGAAGTTTTGATATTGTTAGTATCACTCAATAATTTATTTTGATGGCTAAACATTTTTCTTTCCACTTTATGGTAGGACATGAAGACACTCACGAATACTTGCTGAATGCTCCTACAGAAAAGCCTGCCTGCACATGAAAGAGAGGAATCCTTTCCACCAACTGATTTAAGTATGGCCTCAAATGTAGCAGTCAAATCATTCCTCTGGCACAGGAACCTGGACAGAATTTGAAAGAACATTTAAGGTATGTTAAAATGATATTGCTACTGCTTTTTTAAAGAAGATTTTCTTGCTCTGGTCCATTTTATCTTTGGCAGTTATAAGTTCTTTCAGACTGGACATGTCTGTTCTCAGCTCCCGAGGCATATGGGCTGCCATGCTGCAGTGCAACATTGACCTCTGTGTTCTGGATGACTCCAACAGAATCATTCGAGTCATTTGACATTAAAATAATGTTCAGTGACTCTGTCATTTTCAAGTAATTTCCTGAATAATTTCAAATCTATTAATATACAGGAAACTGCTGCTTAACAAAGGTTGGATTCAGTGAATCCAGGAGCACCAGCTAATTATTAACTTCCCTTATTATCTGAAATGAAACCTGGTACAACACAGACTCGTTTTCAATACCAGATAGTGGGGAAGATGGAAGCAATGCTTCCATCTTCCAATAACTGACATCCTAGTCTGAAAAGTTGCAGTGATCTTATATTTTCCTTGCAGTCTGATGTTTTGCGTGGAAAAAGAAAGCTAAGCTAAATGCACAATGCTACTGCACCAGACCTAGGAGATTTTGCTCTAAAAACTCATGGAAGTATAAAGGGGAAAAAAATCCATATTGTAGTCTGACCCTGTACAAAACAGGTAAAGAAATATCTATTTGAATTTAAATAAGAATTTCTTCTTTATATTTGCAGCTTGATATGTTAATTGATCCTGTTGATTACAATCACAAAAAACCCGGATAACATTTTCTTTCTTTGGCAGGTTTCTTGACATGAATGAAAATAGAAGAGCCAACTAATCTGTAATACATACAACCTACATCTTGTGACTGCTTCTTTTAATGCTACCCTTGTTTTTAGTTTCTTGATGTCACTTAATGACATATTAAATAACAAAAATAAGCCAATCCACAGCCTGATTCTTTAAGGTGTTGAGCTCCCTTAAAAGTTATGCCCAATGCATTTTGAACTTACCCATTCCATTTTAGATAGCTAACAATTCCAGCTGTGAAGTGTATACCTGATTATTTTTCCATGGCACCTTAGAGTACATGCACTGGAAGATGTCTGTGCCAAGTTATAAGCTTGGTGAAAAGATCATTGCTTCACTGAAGTGACTGACTATATATTGCAAGCCAGTAAGAATTGGATCATTAAAGAGTTTATTTTCAGCAGCCAGAACAAGGAATGATGCTGGTGGATTGAAAGATATGACATATTGTTGTATCTTGATGAATATTGAAGATTGTCTCTTCAAGAAAAATTTAAGACCACGGATGTTCCTATGTCAAAAAATAGATAAGCCCAAGGGGAAAATGGAAAGGGAACCACGAGATAAAAATTGAGCTGTTGAAACATGGTGAGTGAAATGTGGTGATTATTGTAGTCATTTTACTGTTGTCAATTAGATTAGCAAGTAGCTCTGGAAATGGTATTGGATGAAGAAGTAATGGAAAACTTATTTTAACTGCAACCAATTGGCTTACAGCAAATCAGATAACAAGTGACTTGAGTTTTCAACTCAAAGGTGGTTTTCTTAAACTCTGAACTTCTGGATAAACAGCTAAAATAAAGTGGATCATTCTTTTCTTACAAGTAATATCTCTGGAAGGCAGAAAAAAACACAAGTCCCATTGAATTTTCCCCAAATACTTCTGGAGAAATAGAAAAGTTGCATCTCTCTCCTCTGAAATAAGCAGACTCTGAATGCTCCTTGTGTAGCAATTCCCAGCACTCACAGAGGAACTCATAGAAAGCCGTCAGACTTCTGGTCAAGAGACCAAATTTATCATTTGGTGTAGGGAAAGGGAAAGCAATAGAGCAGGACAACTTAAGGGTACGCACCTTGAGAAAGCCTGGTCCGAGTCCCCAGTTCAACAAACACAAGCCCAGGACCATGTAACAAGAATGTAACCACATGCAAGGACATGTCAAACTACTTTGTGGTCTTCAAAGCGTGGCACATCTCTTTCTTTACCTCTGTGCATGCAGTTCGCTTTCTAGCAGGAGCTAGAAAACATGTTTGCAGTTTCCCTTTGACATTGCTATACAAAATTCAGCAGTTCTTTGGTATATATAGTTAAGGCAAGATCTGCAAGAAGCAGGAAAATGTGTCAGAGACATAGAAATGGTATAAAAACATAACTCCAACTCCTCATCTCTATTCAGAGTTGGACAATCTAAATCAAAGTTTGATTTTATGCCGTGGCTTTAAACAGGATAGTACTCTTAGGGATACTCTTAATCTAGTCACAACATGACAGATATGAAGGCCCATTAACTCAGTTCCTTATTTAAAATTAGTTGATGTAAACCAGTCTGAAATGTAAATACACGTATCCATACAGGCTTTGTGTATGCATACCTAAGTTATCTCTTCAAGTAATGTAAGTTAAACTGGTACATCGTTTAACACAGAAAAAAACATATTTTTCAGTTTAAAATAAGGCATTGAACAGCAGAATTTTTGTTCTGCTTGTCTCACATAGAGTAGGAAATGAAAGCAGTAATAACAGCCATGAGTCAAAGCTGCGGTAGCAGGTTTCAAACTGGAGCATCTGTATACATTCACTAAAAATATGGCTCTAATAATTACAAGATCATCCTGTCCGGTACTTATTACAGTGATGATGTACTGATGACACAGTACAATTGTATAAACCTCAGGCTCTTTAATCCATTTTTGTTGTCTCTTTAGATGGTGGCTATACTCCAGATGCATTGCATCGCTGACAAATGAGTGGAGAATGCAGAATTCCTTTCTGGGAGTAGCTTTGCAGCAGGGTTTTCTAATTCTTACTGTAGCTAAAAAAACTTTGCATGAATGTGCAGCCAGGCTGGAGACAAGGGACCTGAAAGGCTTGCCTATAGCTTGAATAAAGTAATTCAGTTAGATGATACAGAGTTTTACATTTCATTCATCTCATCTTTGAGGATTCCACATACTATTTAAAAATGTCAGTCTTAACAACATTCTACTGAAAGTGGAAATGGAGGAAAGCAGTAGAGTTTGGGTAGAATGAAAACCAGCTTCAGCTGTGAATTCTCACTTTTTTTTTTTTTTTGAGGAATCATAAACTGAAGCTTGTTTTAAGTTCATGAAGTGCATTTTCCTACAGTTCATTTCAGTTCCTTATTTCTTGTGGAAGAAATACCAAATTCTACAAGACCTTTCACTGTTCAGAAAGTAGGTCACTGTAGAATAAAGATATTTCTTAGGCTTATCTTAGTAAGAAATTTGGCACAGCAGAAGCAGATCAGTTATAATTTACGTCTACAATATGGAGAGTTTGAGAAGGGATGTTCTTTCATTGTAGACTTGGCCACATCTCTTAGACCAGACATTCATCATGCACAAAATGCAAGGGCTTTTGTGTTTCCATTAGGGATGGGGATGGAGCTGGAATAAATCTTCTCAATGTAGTTTCTCCTTAGTAAGTAGGTGGTGCAAATCTTCATATGTAGAATTCAGAAAAGGAATTTTGTTTGTGTACACGAAAGCTGGTCTTTGAATGAACTGATGCCCACCAAGTCACAAGGGCTGGAAGATTTGCTTCAGACTTGCACCACTGCTCTGAATCAAACTGTTAACATAGATGCAGCTAGTGAGAGCTGCTCCTGTGATGGAAAAAGGTACTAGGATCAATATTTGATTTAATTACATGGCAGCATGACTATTATGGTTTTTACTCACTTTCTATAATCACTTTTTCTGCATGTTATTTAACTTTTTTTTTTTTTTGCCACCGTTTTTTTGAAGAAAACAATAAGAAAATATACCTTATAGCATACTCTGTCTCAAAGTATCCACAAATCCTTAGCAGGCAATAATTAGATGCACTGAGATCACTACCAGTCTTGCTGACTAGCTTACCAATTTATCTGTTGTCTGAGATTGAGGACTGTCTTTTTATTCTATACGCTTCTGAATGACACTTAGCGCACAGACTGGCAGCACCTTGCAGAACAATCATACAAAATGTAAAAACTAATTATATAGGTATATCATTTCGTAGAGAATAGCAATGTTGTGATCATCTGTAAGAAAAAGATGGGAATTCTGGTTAGATAGAACAAATATCTACACTTTTGTCTTGATACCTTCATTATCTGTACAAATAGAAAAAGTGGTAGTAATCGTGTTTGCAATGGAGAGGCTGATAAAGGATGCAGTTGTCTTTTTCATCTTTGAATGTTACAAAATGAAAGCATGCAACCACTTCTGTCAAGTGAAAAAGAACCTCCTTAGAAGAACATTAGTTGTTCTTCAAGAACAAGTTGTCAGGATAACATTGCCCTTTATCCTACATGGAACGTAAATGAAAATTGCTTTTTATTGCTGAGTTCATAAGAGTTAATACTGACCTTATATATTTCTTAAAAAAATAATATTTACATATTAAGAAGGCAATAAACCATATATTCTAACATATGATCCAATCCCAACTGAAAGGATTAGAAAGACTCCCACTTACTTAAAAAGGATTCAGTCAAGCCATTAGGGAGGCAGGCATTTGAAGTTCAAGTGGATTGTTACTAGAATGAAATTTTCAAAGCATTCCTAAATTTAAAAAAAAAAAAAAAAAAAAAACAGTATTTAAGTAAACACCAGAAAACTTGCAGCAAAGACTGGTAATCTGAGTGCAGTTCTTTAATCAAATTTTGCTGCAGCAGATAACACAATTGATAATACACAGCTCATGGTATAATTGTCTGAAATTACTGATATGATTGAAACAGAGCAGTAGCTATATAATTCTACTGCTTGTCCATCCAAACACTGTTTCTAAATACTATGCACTTCTAACATAACACAGGACAGATTATTTTCCTTCTGCCAGCCAGGCTGTTAGGAACTCTGGAGCTGCCAAAACAGAGCAGTTTATCTTTCCAACCACTAATGATGGCACGTAATACATACTGTTAGGGGAAGACAGGCTGCCTCCACTGTTTGGTGGTGCTTCTGGTCTGGATTGCATGAATACTCTTCAGAGGAGGAAAAGGTTTTTTTACCTATTTCCTGAAATCAGTCATCAGCTTAGAACAGCACCAGAAACTTGCTCTAAGTATCCAGAGCATTAATGTCGCGATCTCTTCAAATATTTCTCTTAATACAGAGTTTCTTTATTTTACCAAAGTGCAGTTCTACAAAGTTATTACCCAGCAGGTAGATCATGAAAAATAGATGTCTGTGCACAAACTGATTGCAAATTTAGAGGTGAAATGACTGATTTCATAAATTATCAAATATATATATTATTAAATGATGATGATGTATACAATAACCAGCCAGTCCCTAAAGTGCAGTGTAATTAGAAGTACAATAAACCACAAAAATATTAATTAAACTTCTTTAGACAGTGGGAGGCTTTCAGTAATAGTATTTGCCTGAACCTAAAAGGTTGCAATTATGGTTCCTCATTTTACAAGGTTTGTGGGAGAAGAAAACTGCATCACAGAAAGAAGAAAAATATTCAGTTGCCCTGGATTTAAACAGAGCTAAAATTTGAAAAATGCCAAAAATTGAGCTCTTGCTGATGGTCATAATTGGAACTAGTCTAATAGCACCCTTTTGTAGGAACTCCAAGTATGTTTAATGTGCAATCAAATAAATTAGATAACCAATTCTGTTACTAGCCTTGTATTCACTGAGGATTCAGCTACTTTCAGGTATTCTCCATGTTTTGTTTGCTGTGTAAAAACAGTAGGTGAATGCCACATTGCTTCAGACTGTTCCATGGATGAAAAACTGACATAGGCTTGGCATACATACCTGATTAAACTTGACCTATAGCAGTTTTTCCATCACCTAACTAATACATGGAAAGCAGGGGAGCGGAGGGGTGGGTAGTAAGTTTTTAAGGTATTGAGAACTTGGTTTAATATTCAATAATTAAGGATTCAAATCTAGTAAGCATCACTACAACATTTCTTCAGAAGTGTTACGAATTAATCCAAATACCACCATTTGCTCAGTACTTTTGTTCTCTCTTTGCCAAATCCCGTTTGTGTGCTCAGCACTGTAAACTGATTACTCCCCAAATCAAGCTAATTGACCAATTAGCTGAAAGTAAAGGTAAATTAGACATTGTAAGTATTGCATAATTAGATTTTCTGTGAGTTAATCAACTACTGCAGATACAGCACATCCACAAAGGAATATCAGGAAGAAGAATAAAACAGACCTAGCTCAATGTATAAATTGTTAAACATTATTTTGCTAAAAAGGATTGTTTTCATTCCTCTTTCTTTTGATTGTTATCAATATAGTTATATTGTAATCAATAATAACCCAATATATTGAAGTAAAAATATTATTGTCTTTTCTAAAACATTGAGTGTAGGATGTCTTTCTGAGCAGCAGATCTTTACTACTGATAACTTCAGGTGCAATAACTGTACTCTATTGACACAATTAGATCCACCTACTAGTTAACAGTCATTGTGAAGTTCACACAGGAAAATAAGGATTGCCAAAACCAGGAATTTCAAGGTATATCTAGGTAGCTTTGGATGTTTGTTGCAAATAAACATTGAAAATCCTGAATGCTTACTCAAAGCTTACAAAAAAGTTTGAGATCATAATCCCTTCCTTTCATCCCTTTCCTTTCTCCACCCTCATTCCTCATAGCTTTTAGCAACAAATCAATTACATATCCTGGTTGACTCCCTCCTTCTTTTGAAAACATTGTGAACTTACTAGACTGGGTGGGATTCAATAAATATAGGGATGTCAGCATCATTCAAGATGCCCTGGTGTAAATTTCATTGAATCATCAGTGGCAAGTAGAAGCTATGCAAGGCAACTCGGAGTGCCTAAAATGGCACCAAATCCTTTCTTTAGGCAACTGAATCCAATCTCTCATGTCACTTCAGCTATCTAAGAATGTTACCTTTAGAAGCTTAGATTATTGCAGTACCCTTCCAATCTTCATATAGTTCAAACAGAAAAAATAATTTAAAAAAAAAATACAGGAAAGGGACCCTAGCATTCAGTATCTAGATATCCTGGTACTATTACACCGCAGCAAAACCATTTCTTGCTTATTTTAGTGGCATCCACCAGTTCAAGAGTTAATATGTTTCCTGGTCATTTCAGAAATTCTCATTAACTGTCATGGTGCTATTTTAAAATAGACTGTATGGTTGTATAAATTATTATGTTCGCATAGCTGAGTCTCATACCTATATTCTGTTAATGTAAAGCACTTGTACTAGGTATGTTGTGGGAGTCAGAAGCAAATTCTAAAAGTAAAGTTATGTCAGTGTAAAGGCCCCTTTCCCCAAAGGCAGACTCCTGCCTATATTTAGTATTATCTGGACATATCTGCAAATGTCATATACAGACCTTCTGTTTTCACTTGACCACCCCAAGCTGCATACAAGGTAAATATTTAGCTAAACGCTTCTCCACTTTTATGAATCCAAACCATTTCCTACCCAAAGCCCACCTCGTAGTCTCTGCAAATATTTCCCTGTCTGGCTGTGCAAAGAGCTTTACCTGACTGCAGTTTAATAACTTTTTACTCACCTATTTCAAAACATAAAGGTCATTAGTGTGCTCTTCCTTCTTTTCCCTCGCAAGATAAAAATTATTCTGAGGACAAATTTAAAACAAAAACCAAAAGAATAACATGACTTAGGGTTCCAATATTTAGCTAAGGCTATTAAACTCTTTTTGTCCCACCTATCCCAGAAGTTTAGATATAGAGCAGATTCTACCCAGCAGCTGGTGAACTCTGCTGTCATTCTCTGAAACAAAGAGGAGTTTTAGGACCACAGGAAAATTCAGTCTGGAAAGGATCTCAGGATGTCTGTAGTCCAATATCCTCCTCATACTAGAGTTACCTGTACGTCAAACTAAGTTGTTTAAGACTTTATCATGTGCGATCCTGAAAACCGCCAAGAATGGAGTCAGCAAAATATTTTGGGCAACCTGGTCCAGTACCTGCCTGTCCTTATGGGGAAAAGGGGTTTTTTATATACGGTTTGAACCTTTCATTTCAGCTTCTGCCCATCATCTCATTCGCCTATCATGTCCTGCTTTGAAGAGCCCAACTCCATCTTCTTACTGACCTTTCCAGAGGTGCTGAGGTGCTGCTGTTAGGTCCTCTTGAAGCCATCTCTGCCCAGTGCTCAGTTCCTCAGCTTCTCCTCACAGGGTGAGTGCTCCAGTCCCTAACCTTCTTGGTGGCCCTCCGCTAAACCCACTCTGGTTTATTCATGCCTTTCTGGTATTCAGGAGCCCAAAATGGGCTCTAAGGAGTGCTGAGTAAAGGGAGATGATCGTTTTGGTCCACCTCCTGGCTAGGATGCTGTTGGCCCTTTTTGCTGCCTTGTACTCAGATCCCTGTCTGCTAACACCCCAGGGCCTTTTTGGCAAAGCTGCCCCCCTCAATCAAGCACTAGCCCGGATTGCTGCAGAGGACTCATCCTTCCCAGGTGCAGGACCCTGCTCTTGTCCTTGCTGAATTTCATAATGTTCTTATCTGCCCATTCCTACAACTTGCCTAGGTTTGCATGGGAAAGATCTGTGCCTTTGAGTGTATCTTGTTGACTGCCCTCTTCTTGTGGTGTTTCTCTTTTAGCAGATGCCAAGGAGTTAAAATTCCCTATGAGAACCAGGATCTGTGATGCAGAGACTTTCTTGAGCTGGCAAAAAAAAAGCTTTACACACTTCCTTACCCTGATCATGTGGTCTGCAGCACTAGAGCAGTGAGAGTTTCCCCCAGGTGAGTACTTTCTATTCTGGACCATAGCTGACCAGTTCAACAAAGGCTCAGTCCTCTGAAGTTCCAAGCTCCCCAAATTCTTTTTGAAATAAATTGGTGATGAAGAATTTCTAGCAGCCCCCACAGATTTCAGTAGGGAATTGAAGGTGCTCAGCAGCTTACAGGCTCAACCCAGATAAAAGAATAAAGCACAGCAACTGTAGAGGAGAAATTTCTTACAAGGGAATATTTCCTTTTTTTTTTTTTTTTAAATACACATTCACCAATTAAAGAGCTCTCCCCTGGGCTTCCAGAAGCACTGAAAATCTTGTGAGCCTGTGTCCTTTTAGCAAATGAAGAAATACATAGGGGGCTTTTAACTTGCTCCAGAAAGCCCAATCAATTTCAAAGTTAGTGACTCATGAGCCTTTGTTGAATTTAGTGCAAGAACAAACAGTTGTTTCAAGGAAATAAACAGCACGATCGAAAGTACAAGCTTTAAATCGTTTCCTGGAGGGGGTCTGCATACAGATGGTTCAAAAAAAAAAAAAAAGAAAAGAAAAAAATTGTGTTCTCAGCAGAGTTCTTTCTTTTTTGAATCTTTAAAATCATAACATAACAGTTAAGAGAATGGTAATGTCAGGGCCTGGAGTCCGTTGTGCCTCCTTGAGTTGTGCAGGTTCCAAGAATCTACACAGCTCTTCATCTAACCCTCAGCTAGAGCTATCCAATACCTTCTTTTGATTCAATGGAACTAACACTAACAAAAGGTAGTTAGCTGGCAAAGATATGATCTTTTCAGACCAGGTACCTCAACAATAAGGCAGCTGAACAGACTAGTCCTTGAATAGTCACCTTCATTTTATAATATAAAGAGGACATGGCTTTGTAGCCTTTAACAAATTTTACTAGGAAATAAAGCAGTTGTAATAAACGCTACTCCTAGAATAAATATATAAAATCCCATTGAAAATTCCCTTCCTTAGAATAAAAAAAGAATCTTCCCTTATGCCTTCCAGAATTCAATAAAATATTCATTGATGTTGAAAGGGTGGAAGGGAAAATCCCATCACTTGTGTTTGCTCTTTTTCCTTAACTCTTACCTCTCATACGCTTTTCTCAAAGATAAAGGTGATTTATACTGATGCTTTTATTTAATTTAAGCTTTAAAAAATGAATTTGCTTGCCATTTATTAGAAATATATTAGCTGAATTCCTACTCTTTCCACTCTGTGGAGGACAGTTATGATGTCTTTATACCCACTGGCTGCAGATGAAAGACCCCAGGGTAATCTTGGAAAAAAACAGTGGAGAGTAGTTGAATGGGTAATTAGGCCTATGGCTAAGCTATGACTGTGGCAAGATGTGGCCCTAGACAGCCTTTTGACAACAGGATATAATAGAATTGTATGCATACCTCTAAAAGCAAAACTAAACTGTCTTTATCCATAGTGGACTTGGAAGAAAAGATTAAGTCTGCCTGAAAAGTTAGAACCTTCTCATCTGCAGAGCAGCACAGTGCTAATCTAACCTCTGATTTGCTTAATATGTGATGCTTTTCCTATTTTATAGGATCTTTGTAACTTTTCAATGTTGTCTGAAGGCAAAATTATTTCTAATGTTATTTTACATTAAATAGATTAGTATTAAGTACATAGTGTTACAATTTATTTCTCTAGTACCAGGAGTTGCAGATTCCATGAAAGCACTCAAAAGCTTCTACAGAATTTAGCCTCCAACAACACTGGTACAGATATAACCCAGCTATACCTCTATGGTATAGCCTGTTACATTCTGAGGTTGTATTAACTATATTTATAAGTCTCTGCAAACATTATATTGCACTACCATTTTTTTTGTGATCTCTCTTCCACTTTATCTGGTGCATGTTGGTGACCTCTCCCCTCATGTTAATGGAATAGCACAGTGGTCTTAAGTTTTATCTATTTACAAATTTGTCAAATTTATTTCACTTGCTAGAGACATCAGAAAATATTTACAACCTTATATTAAACATGAAAAACTGTCTTAATATTCCAAACAAAGCTTATGTTTGCAGCTTTTGTGTCTCTATATATCTTTAAAGCTACCTCTTTTTTCTATAAGCAATCTGTAGATGTTTACAACATTCACGTTAATGTGTCATCAGAGCATTAGTTGTATGAGAATATATCTTTTATGATCCACTGAAATACTTAAAGGAGTGTTGTCTTAGGCCCTAGATGGTTGGCAAGTATTTCTGTTTAGTACTGGTTTAACTTATTGTGTAAATAAACTGCTCTTTCCTATTTTTCTTCACTAGGAAGAAATTACCAATGAGATTTTTTTATTTTAACAAAGATATTTTGGTTAAGCATTTTCGCAAGTCAACAGCCCATCCTTTTTGTGTGAATCCTTCACACTGAATTCTACTTCCACATCCTCAGTCTGCATAAACAAGAAGTGAACACCGGGGCAATATTGCACAAATGCTGGTCAAAAGCAGAAATTTTACTAAACTTGGTATCTGCCCTACTAAAGGGGCAGCAACAAGCCTCTTAAAATAAGGATAGAAGCTACTGAATGCATAACTCATCTCAAATAGTTAAAAACTCATCATGTGAAACTGGCCGCTCCTAAAACTAGTCTATAACATCTCATGGTTCAAGTACACACAGCTGGATATGATGTTTTGAGGGAAAGATATGTCATAAGAATGGAAAATGCAAGTGCAAGCAGCATGAATAACAAAGAGGTTTAAATCCTATCTTCCCATAAAGATACTCTTGAGAAGGAGTATCTCTGGAGGATACTGAGGGAAGACAAAACTCTACAAGCCTTAGATATGTTAACACGTTGAAGTAGGAACAAATTTAATTAATCTTATAGTTCCAAATGCACTCTTCATTTTGGTTTGAAAATACCATAATTTCCTAGACAGAGCCTTTTTAACAGGAAAGGGTCTTTCCATCTCTCCTAACATCTAATTAGCTGCCCATGGTTTGACTTCGGTTCTCCTGCAATTGCTGACATACGTGCAACTTTCCCTAATTTCTTGATCTGAAAAACAATCTTGGATTGTTCTGCTCCAATTATGTTATCACATTTACAAAAATCATTTAAACAAAACTGTTCAATTTTACATTACAGAAGTGGACCTTCATGCCTACTAAAGCATTCACGTCCTCATGCGACATTGTCTGGATGATCAGGGAAACAACAACCTGAGGTGTATTTTCTACACGTGACTGAGATCTGCCCTTCCCATAGCGGTTGTAGGAGTCTTTTTCTGAGCTGCAGAGTATAAAATTCACACAGAGCATGTTTTGTTCTGAAGGCAAGGATACTCATACAGCTCAGAGCAGGCTCTTCACATCACTATGATGTAACAACTATATGGAGCATGCTTAAATTAAGAAATTTCTTAAATTTGTTTCTGCATCAAACTGTTAGCATCCTGTCAAATGCCCACAGAACAACTATTCCCCACAGGTCAGTCAGCTGAGGAGTGTTTTGAGTGGTAGAACATTGGTATTGAAGAGTAAAGAACAGTGTAACTAGATAACAAAAAATTGACTCAAAAGAAGAGAAATGCTTCCAATTAACGTTCCAGCCACCCTTCACCCACTGTGCTCTTAGTGGCAACACCTGAAGAAGTACTTACCTACTCTTGTACAGCTGTTGGTAATTACAAGACATCTGAAGTCAAATCAGGGACAGCTAACTAAATGTTTAGAGAAATAAAAAGACTGTTTCCTCTTAAAAAGGCTCTGGCTGAGAAATTATGACATCTTCAAATATAAATGAACACTTCCACAAATTTCTGGAGTGCTGTAGGACTGAACTGCAATGATTTAGTGGAATTTGAATTAAACACAGGCACACAGGCTGAAGGCTCTCATTAGCACAGCTAGGAACACACAGTGAAACAAAATGTAGAAGCTAGCATTTTATAACAGCATTTTCCCTATGAGAAATCCCTCTGATATAACCTAAATTGCAGCAGCCTGCACATCCCAATATGGAGGGGCTGCCAAAGAAATTCCCTCTCTTTTACTTCATATATATATATTTGTGACACACAAATCTGTCCGTAAGCCCAAATTTTGCTATGCATCATTACAATATTGCCTTCTCTGGTGACTTTATCACAAGTCTGAGGAGTAACATAGAAGGTAAAGCAAAAGAAAAAATAATTTATATTAATAATTAGGAGTAGGAGTAGCCGCTTTTAGGATTTGTAACCTCACATATCAAAGCAGTCTGTGCTAAGCTGAGCTTTATGAGCAATGATGGCTATAAACAACAGAACAATTACAGCTTTTAAATCATATTAAATGAAAAGTGGAAAGTGTGGTGATAATACTTTATTAGAAGAAAGCAAGCATTGTAGTGAGTAGTCAAAACTTCAGGAAGGACATGCTACTGAGCATAATTAATGCCTACATTAAGATATGTGTACTGTGCAACTGGGCTGTGTGAGTGCAACATAAGAAGGCGTATCAGCCATTATCAGTCTACTTAGTGTGTGTATGAAGTACAGCAGTGCCATGGCATGCAGACTTCAGTGGAAGCTAGCAAAAAGTGTACAGCTGCAAGTTCTCCAAACCCATCCTGAAAGTGGTTCCACAGTGTTTCCACCACTGTTATCTATGCAGTTAATGTGGCAGCGCTCTTCTCGTGCTACACTCATGCCTTCAGCTGCAGCGCAGACCCACTCTTAGGATGAGCCTTCTTATGCATATTGCTGTCACACCTCGCAATTCCATAGCAAACGTACCTTAATGTTGCCTCAATAAGACTGTCTTACACGCCAAGAGGCTTTTGTTTGCTGGCTAGAAACTCGCTTCCTTGGGTGTCTCGCTGAACTTGATCCCTCCAGGCATCCATCTCTTTTTCTGCAGCTCCATGTATCTCCTTACAGTTAGCAATTCCTAACGTTAGGATATGATCTCTTCTCACAAGGGCAGTCTCATTATGTATTTTATTTGTACCATCTGGCTTTGTATCTTTATCTAAAGAAGCAACATATGGGCAACTTCAGAACAAGTGAAAGCAAAACATTATGTGCAACAGGCTGAGGAAAAAATCTGCCACTTCAATCTCTTACTTGCCAGATCCCTTCCATGTGTAATTCAGGGTTGTAGCTGTCAAGTCAAAAGGTGGCCAGTGCAGTCCCAGATGCCACATATCAAAGTGAGTCTGTGGGAAATGCGGGATGCAGGTGTGCTGTGCACCCGCCCCCGGACCAGCTGCTGGACCAGCTTCTCTTTCCTGAGGGGACCCTGCGAAACACAGGGAGAACACAAGGGATGATGGAAAACCAAGCTCTAGTAGTAAAACTCAGCTTCCAGACAAATTCCTCAGAACTGATACAAAAATGTCACCCAGGGTTACGCCCTGAAGCCTGTCTGTTATTGGACTCACTGTGAAAAGTAAGGTTTTTGGCAATAGATAAATATTTGGCACTGTTCTGAGCTCTGTTTCTGAAAATCTCCATAGAGGACGTCAGCAGAAGTGAAGGAGGAAGCTCTCAGCTCAGTTGTCATCTCTCAGAAAGCTTTAAAGGCAAAAACAGTGTTCCAAATTCATATATATTTGCATATACATATACATGCACTTATTAAATTTATATAAAGGTACAAATAATTGCAAAGACAGATGAGGAAACAAGGATAAAAATAGAGTCCTTCCACCTTTCTTTGGAAAAAGACTGTGGCTGGCAGGATTTGAAGACACTTTGTAGACTTTCCCTTTCTAACTAAGGTTTTGCAGAAATTCCCTTGGGGCAGTAGTGGTGAAGCTGGTCAGCACTGACCTCTTTTCTTCCTTTCCTGGGACAAGACAGAGCCTGGAATCCCTTTTCTCTGACTTCAGGGCACTACACTGGGAGTATTGTTAATTCTTTCTCTTGGTCTCAGGAACAGCAGCAACATCGGAATTTCTTGCACTTCCCCATGAGCCTCTGGCACTTTAACATTTATTCAGAGTTTGGTTGACCTCTGCTGCCTTTAAGTATCTTTAAAGTTCATTCCTGTGCAACTGTCAATACGTCTATTTTGCAGCTTTGAAATAAGAAGCTTTAGGGTGAGTAAAATGACACTTGTTACTGTTCAGTCAAGTGTGCTTGTGATTTTAAAGATCTTGCTGTTTTCGGTTGACTTTTTACTGATATTGCATCTATTTTCATCTACATCTTTGGAAAGTATGTTGCATTTTCTAACCACTTTACCTTGTGATTCATGAAGCAAACTGTAAGGTAGAAATAGAAGTAGTTTTGGGGGGCAAAATTTACCTCAAAAACATATTTTCTGGACAAATGTTTTGTTTACTCTTCAATCATTTATAATTACACAACCAGCCTTTCCCAGAATGATTAAAGTGGTATCATCACAGAGCAGGAAATAAACCTTAAGTAGAATTGCTTTAAAATGATACTGGAACAGAAGTAGGGTCCTCAATGCAGACTATATAAAATGCACAAATAATTGAGTGCTGAGATTGCGGTTGAGTTCTAGGAGAGATTCCAAGGAAATAAGTGAATACCATGGGTCAGTTTAATTCTCTGCTGAAAAGAGACATGACTGGTATCTAATTTGTCACACTACACGTGACACGTGTCCTGCTTTGGCCATTATAGGTCACTACAACAGCATGGTAAGTCTAATACAAAGATTTTATGGTGTCTTTTCCAGCTTAGAACCACAAACACCCCCCTGTGCTGTGCTTTACCTTTATCAGTCCGATACAAGGAGTAAGCTGAGAGGGTTGCAAAGTCAATCAGCAATCTCAGGTGGGCTGCAGTAACCTCATCTGTTTTAGCTCAAGACAAATTCTAGGGAGACTCATTCTGTTCTCTAGTCTATGGCACGAGATACATGTAGGCTCCACAGATAGCATGGTAAGAGGTGGAAAAAGGCATAATTTTTTGCAAAACAAATGTCTATTGTATTCTCAGAAAGCCTTGCTCTTCAAAACTGTGTTTGCACTGTAAAGCTCCCACGTTCCCCATCTCCTTGGACGTCTTTTAGACTGTCAAGGGAGACGAAGGACAAAGTGTAGCCTACCTGGTACTCTCACAAAGACATTTTTTGCCAGTCTAGGAATGTAGCTTAGTTGTGGGCAGCTGTGCCCTGCAGCAGCAGGAGATGGCTAGGCAGTGTCTCATAGGAAACTTCTATGATAATCAAACCTAGAGGTGGTGCAGTCACAAGACCCATTCCTAACCAGAGAGAGTCACAGTCTTCCCTCTGAAATGAAAAAAATCTGCTATACTTAATAACTTGTGTCAACCAGCTGTCTGCAAACCCTGAGGACCAAGCAGGCGTCTCAGGAGGTTCACCTCACCAGCACCACACCAGCCAGCTCCTCCTTTCAGCAAGGCGCACTTCAGGGACATTTCCCATTATACCAGGCTGTGCAGATCACCAGCGCCTAAGCTATCTGCCAACCACAGTCATCTTGTTTAAACCACAGTACCTCTACTGAAATTCTCGTGCAAGTATTTGCTTAGGTATATGGCTTTTCTACCTCATATGGCTGCTCATATTATCTGATGCATTCTGCTTTTTATCAGACTATATCCTTTTCTAGCATAGACAACTTCCTTTGGTCTTTTCTCTTTTTTCCTAGTATTTAATCTGATTTTGATCTTTTAATTTTTTGCTTATGTTAACTCTTTTCTCCCGCTCTGTTTTGATACTTCCATTCTCCTCTCTTCCTGTTTCTGTGTCTGCATTCTCACAATTATCTTTTCTGCCTTCTCTTTCCTGCTTCTTTTCATTTCTTTCATTTCTCCTACAGAGGCACCAACAGTTTTTATAAACCTCGGCATTTGAACCTTGGGGCCAGTTCTGTTTAATATCTTTACCAGTGATATGGATGAGGGGATCGAGTACACCCTCAGTGAGTTTGTAGATAACACCAAGTTGGGTGGGAGTGTTGATCTGCTTGAGGGTAGGAGGCTCTACAGAGGGATCTGGACAGGCTGGATCAATGGGATGAGGCCAGTTGTATGAGATGCAACAAGGCCAAGTGCTGCATCCTGCACTTCGGTCACAACAACCCCATGCAGAGCTACAGGCTTTGGGAAGAGTGGCTGGAAAGTTGACTGGCGGAAAAGAACCTGAGAGTATTAGTTGACAACCTGCTGAATATGAGTCAGCAGCATGCCCAGGTGGCCAAGAAGGCCAAAAACATCCTGCCTTGTATCAGCAATAGTGTGGCCAGCAGGAGTAGGGAAGGTGTCCCCCATGTACCCAGCACTGGTGAGGCCGCACCTTGAGTGCTGTGTTCAGTTTTGGGCCCCTCACTACAAGAAAGACATTGAGGTGCTGGAGAATGTTCAAAGAAGAGGAAGGTGTGCCAGAAGCAATTTATATTGGATATTAGGAAAAATTTCTTTACTGAAAGGGTTGTCAAACATTTCAACAGGCTGCCCAGAGAAGTGGTAGAGTCACCATCCCTGGAGGTATTTAAAAGACATGTAGAAGTGGCACTTAGGGACATGGTTCAGTTGTGGACTTAGCAGTGTTAGGCTTACGGTTGGACTCAATAATCTTAAAGGTCTTTTCCAAACTAAATAATTCCATGATTCTTTGATTAACAATTTCTGTGTCCTCCTTCCTGGTAAGATTGATAGCACTACATCATGGTGTTGGACTAATCTATTTTTCAGTGACATTTCCAGGCTAAGAATTTAAATCAAACTAATTATGTCATACGCTATGAATATCTCTGACAGGAATTCTTTTGTATGAAGTTCTGACAAAAAACAATCTTCAAATCCAAATTTTAGCTAAAGCCAAACACTGAATTTACAATTAATCCCCTCCCACACATACATCCCACTTCATTAAACACCTTTCCTCTGCTTAAGGTCATCACAATAGTTTTGTCTCTTAATTTCACAGTGCTGAGTCTAGAATTATTGCTTTTTAAATTTTTTTTTCCTACTCCTGAGAAGTTGTTTAGTTTGTGGGCAATATCTTTTTCTTCAGGCTAATTAAAGAAGGATATCAGCATGTGGTAGATGCACAATCTCTCATTCAGAATCCCTGGAACAAAACCAGAGATGTAAAGAGTTTATTAAATTCATTGAAATGTTTTCCACTTTTGAAGCTCCTTTACCAAAAGCAATAGCTAGAATAATAATTTTCCAAGGAATACATTTTCCTGTCTCTTGAAAGAAAACAAAACACTAACAACAATTGGGTAGATGTCAAAGTTTAATGTTTGTCCTTCAGTTTTCTGATGCCAATGATTTAAAGAGGACATTGCATTTCTGTAGTTTTAGTCGGATCTCTAAAAGACTTAGCAAATAGATGGTGGTCAAAAAAGCTGCATAATACAGCCTAAGCTCATGTGAATGACAAATCTGGGTGTCTGTGTCCTTTTGGAAACCCTCAGAGTCCCCAACTGACAGCAGTGAGATTAGCTGTTATCTTTAAATCATCGAAGCCTGAGATCAGACAAGGCTCCTAATCTTAACAATTCTTTTCCTGCGTATCTTGGTGTAGTTCTCAAGGTCAGAACGCGCAACTATAGTGCTTGTTTCTAACTGCTGAGGCGGTAGAGAAGGAAGTTGCAAATGGATGGAAAGTGCAGGTGGGCAGTGGAGAGAGAAATCAGAACCTTCAGACAAGGGAAGACAAATCTTTAAATATTCTGTGAGTGTTGCATATGGAAAACAGAGATTAAACGTCTTCTAAGTACTGAGTAAGAAATCAGTTCAGCTTTTTTCCTTCCTTTTTCCTAACCTTTCTTAATACTTCCACTTCCCTACACTGGGTTATACCTACTTGTTAGTCAAGGACTTTCTCTCATCTTATTCTCATTTACTACATTGTGTTTTATTATAAAAGACACAGCACAATAAGGGGCAGCTACAATTAAATTATTATCTTTATAACTGTCTTGGTTTCAGCTAAGAAAGAGTTAATTCTATTTCTAGTGATTGCTGTGGATGCAATGTCAATAATGCATAATGTTTTAATTGTTGCTAAGCAATGTTTATACTTTCCAAGGACTCGTTTCAGCTTCCCATAGAAGCTGAGAAGGAGCGCAGACAGAACAACGGAATATTCTGTACTGGGGGCTGTACATATGTACATATGTAGATGGGGCCTGGCCAGAGGGGAAGGATCTGTGATCACTGCTTCGGACGGTGCCAATTCATCAGGTGGTGAGAGTGACTTGTGTCATTATTATTGTTATTCTTGTTATTATTATTTTCCTTTTCTGCTATTGTTCTAGTAAACTGTCTTTATCTCAAGCCACAAGGGTTTTTTTTTTCCCTTTCCTCCCTTTTTTCCCTAAAGCAGCAGAGGGAAGGAAGAGAACTCCTGTACAGTTGATAACAGGCTGAAACAGCTCCTCAGGACTTAATATTCATTGGCAAATCAATATTTCCAGTTTTGAAGTCTTACCTAGCAAACCTTTTGCCCACATTGAAAGTGAAGGGCTGGGCCAGCCTGTACATGTCTGAGTGGTGATTTTGAGGTAGAATAAATGTTAAAATCTAATGCCAATAAGCCACTCTGAGCAAAGCCTAACCACTCCCTTGCATGTGCATGTAATTCACTTTTCTCATTCTTTCCATAGAGACAAGCACTGAATTAGTGAGATAACAAAAGCACATTTCCTGCTGCAGGGGACAGGCCTGGCACAGATTTATTGTAATTCTTTTCTTGAATGAATAGTGCACTGAATGTTCTTTAAATTTCCGTAGTTGGATTTCATAATAGTATAGTGGTGTCCAAACTTTTCTGATGGAGAAAAACCTTTTGAGTACACATTCCCAATATATCTATATATTTATTTATAAATTATATACATGGACTACTGTACTATATATGATGCACATTATAAATCATACACAAAAATAGAAATTAAAAAAAGGAAGAGATAAAGATGAAGCCAACACTATTTTTAATTTTTAAAATTTTCTATCTTACTTATTAATTACACAAAAAATACTTTCTTCCTGCACCCTAATGGATTGTCTTACACATGCTCTGGGATATAGGCATCCCCCACACTTTGGAGACTACCGCTTTAAAGGATATGTCATAGTGGACTGTGCACCTTCTCAGTAACAGTGGTAACAGTAGCAGTAACCATGTGTGACTTGCCCACAGACCAGACATTTGAGTTTAATGTCACATTCACATGAATTTTTCAATCTTTCAAGTCTAATTCATCTTCTGTTTTGAGTCTTTGGGAATATCTGTGGCTGGTTTGAGTTAAAAACATTGCTATTATGGTATTAGGAAGTGATGAAGACTTGACTGTAACTGTCTGCTCACTTCCTTTTGAATAGAATCACTGAAATTAAATAAAATAGTGCTTGTCATTTATTTAATTGTTTGGAAAGGACTGTTGATTAAAAAGTACTGGAAGAAGGCTGATGTATTCCAAGTATTGACTTCAGCACATGAATGAACATTATAATCTGAAACACTTTTGCATTTAGACCAGAATGAATGGTATATGAAATACCTTTGAACGTTAGCACAAACATTACCATTAATTCAAACCTTTTGAATTCTGAAAATCTTTGGACTTCCCAGTTCAAATATTTATATAAATCCTGTAAATGTGTTGTGTTTATTTTTTTAATGGTCTAAATATTTGAACCTTCAAAATTTTACCAGTAGCTGAGTACAGAAGGAGAACAACGAAATCCAGAACTGTTCTTCCCTAAACCAGAACTTTGATGTGCAGCCAGAAAACCATGGCAAAGGATGAGCTGGGCTGGACTGAACTGCCGCTGCAAAGAACACATTTCAGCCTGCTGAAATGATCTGCTGCCTCTGATGCACAGGCCACTGTGAAGTAAAACTTCCACAAAAACTTCAATCCTAGAACTTTTACTTTTCAGGAAAAAGACCTCTAGCAATTATACCAATGAATTAGAATTATAATCAATAAGTTATGGAAGTCTAGTCTTTTAAAATTATTTTTCCTGTTTCCCATCCCCCAGAAAATCAAGTATGATGTTCAGCTTCTTATTTTTCTCACTGTAATAGCTCCAACTCCATTTACTGACTCCTTGCCAAGTTGTAATGGCCTGAGGAGACTCACGGCTGTCCTCAGGCATTATTAAGGAACTGGTGAACCTCAACATGTGGGAAAACATGGACAGCAGAAAGTTCATTGAAAATCCCTTTCCCCGTTTGAACCAAGTAACACGTAAGCCATGTAAACAACATCTCACGAACCTTGACTTTTTACTAAGCAAATAAAACCACTTTACAGCTTTCTTCAGCAAAGTTGTTTCCAACAAATTATAGGGTGCAACAGATGAGGGAGCAAAGACACTTAAAGATTATGAATAATACAGAAAATGGAATACACCTTTGTGAGCACACCTGCCTTACTAAAAGCACAGGGCACAACACAGTATCTATGTATGCTAACACAAAGACATCAGTAGATGCTAGTTTTCCCACAGTTCCTTTCTGTGGGTCAGTGTAGTCCCCTCCACTGAATGCATTAAATAGTACACTAACTCATGTTGTCTGGGAAACCACACACTCTTTTTAACTCTCTCCTCTTAGCTGTTCTCTCTGGTTTTGGTTTATAAAGAAAAAAGGAATATTCTGTACAGGATGGGCCAACTGAACAAAGCTAGAATAGGCTGAACAAGACAGAAGATGTTATTTAACTCATTCACTTGAGAGAGCTAAAAAGATATAAAAAAATTACATTTGAAATCATCGTAATAGAGTATCAGTGAATTATCTTTTGTTGTAATTCTAAGGCAAAAACCTCAGGTACATTTCATCAAAGTGTAAGATACTAGCAAACCAACTTTGACAGCAGCAAACACTGGAGACTGTGTAAAGTGTAAATTACTTTGGAAAACACCACAGTGATGATTTTAGATCAATGTCTACTGTTACCTCATTCCTCCATCGATGTATAATTCACCTCACAGAGGCTTTCCCTTATGTCCCACTGAGGCAATAAATAAATAAATAAATAAATCATCAAACGAATAAACTTCAACATAATGGCTGACCCAATTTGGTTCTTGAATCTCTGTGCTCTTGAATCCTAAATATATTATGCTTTCCTAGTTCTTAGGAGCTGGAAATCTCTACATCTTTCTACATCTTGCTAGGTTAAAAAAAAAATCTGGGATGCAATTTATCTGTATCTGGTTCTATGTGAACTTTTATCAGCTCTAATTGCCTTTCTGCTTTGATGTACTTATAAAGTCTTTCAACGCTTCCATTCCCTTCCCTCCCACTTGGGAAAATATCCCAATTCTCAGAATCTGACCTTTGGCTTATTTCATGAAGACGAAAGCAGAGAATTTATTCAGGCTCAGAGCAATACTAACGTCATTAACTAACTTCCCACTTTCTGTATATCCCTCGGTGGCTTCACAGAATATTTGGGGATTGGCTTTTTGCTTGTGTATTTAAATGACATAAGACCAGATTTTTGCTACTGAAGCATCTATTTCCTTTGATTATTTTATTGCATTTGTAGCTTTACCTTTTGCTGACATTTTTAAAATTATAATTTTCAAAAGCTCTTTTGCTTATCTGGCACTCTGCTTTACAAACTACTGTTGGCTATTTCCAGTCCTCCTTCCACTCATCCTTCCAGTCCAGTTCTCCTTCCAGTTCAGCAGCTATGGCAAAATTGTGTCCCTCTGAAGTTAGTGTGAGCTTTGACTACTGATATTACTCTGTATGCTCTATATGGCCTTGAGAAGGTGCCTCACCTGAATTTGTTACCTCTGAGAAGCTAAATTTCATTCTATCGTCTCTTATGCCCTTTGGCTTTCCTGCAGTATCTTTGCTTGGTTTCCCAGAGATATTGTGACCCCAAGAGCTGTAGTGTCTTCTGAAGAGATTTTCTGTGCCAGAGTAGCATTTTTGAGCAACATGAACTCTGAGAGTTGAACTGAAACCCTGTAAGTCAATTCACATACACTGGCAAACAGCAATGTTATTTTCAATGATTCTGCAATGGGAACTGGCCTCATTTTCACACTACATGCTATAAACTGTCTCCCTGTTGCAGCCAATTTTAGTCTTTTCCCATTGTTGTTTCTATGACTGCTCTAGTAACTCACCTACTATGGCTGGCTAACGTATTTTACTTTTCTTTAATGAACTTGTCACCATGACAATGGTGTGCCCTTCCACAAAATACTATGATATGTCTGGTTTGGACAGGGTAAAGCAGGAAGTCCTTTCACCCTCTTCCAGGTCTGCAAACGTGTTGCTTTTGCTACACTCAAGGGATAAAGATGTGATTTTTTTTTTTTTTTGGTGTCAAAGTACTCCAATAATCTTCTCTCCTTTACGTTTCAGCTTTTGGCTTTGTTAATGTTAATATGGTTTGGAGAAATGGTTTTCTTCCAAAAGTCCAGGCAGTTGCTACACTGTAGGATGATAGGGGAAGGGTCCTGAGATATCAGCCGTGATTCTGACTGAATGAGGAGTTGATTACATCAATACCATCCCTGACTGATATTTGACTAACCAATGCTTTAAAAGTTGCAGTGATGGGGATTCCACAGCTTCCGTGGGCAACATCTGCTGGCACTCACTTATCTTAATGGATTGTTTCCCTGATACCTGAACTAAGTATCCTTTGCTGCAACCAAAGTACCTTCATACCCTCATCAGTGGATGTGGAGAACAAGTTACTGAAGTAATATTTTACTTTTTCAAAATCAACTTTTATATCTTACAGATTTTATTTCATAAAAGGCTAGTATGTCACTTTTCAGTTTTATCCACACTATGTCTCTCTGTTTTTCTGTGTCATTTATATTTTCAGTATCTCTGACCAGTCTTTTTGATCTGGATTTTGTTTCACAGAGATTACAACTCTGATGTATCTTTCTTGAAGTACAGAAAAAATAATGCACATGAATCTGATTGAAAAGACTGAAAAGACTACTACATTCATTTTTCATGTTGTATATTTTTACACATGTAATTTACTTCCTCTTATACAGCTCAAGTCATGTCGTTTTTAAATTTAATCATTATAATATCCAGAGCTTTTTCTGTATAATTGCTGCTTAATCTGTTGACCCCCATGAAGTTACCGGAGCTGACTATTTCTATTTAATGTGGCACTTGTACTTGTTCATCTTAAATTACATGCTCTTAATTTCAAACCTTTCCTCCAGTCTGTCAAACTCATATTTCATTCTTTTTTTTTTCTTCCAAAGTGCTTGAAGCCCCTTTGCCTCCAATCCTATTTGCAATTAGTAAGAAGATTTTCTATTCTGTCTTTTCAGTCATTAAGGAAAATACCCTACTCAATGTAGCTCTCCAATTAACAGCAGCATACTGTTAGTGTTACATCAGACATAGTTTTCCCCATGTGCATGGAACTTTCCTGCTCCCAATGTTTTTGTCCAAACTTGTATCGCCATGGTTTGGGAGACAATGTGACAAAAGTCTTACCAAAGTCAACAACGAGTGCTTTCCATATAAATCCTCCAGCTTGTCTGTCATCCAGAACTTTCTATGCCTCAGAGCAGATGAACACATCTGTAAGCAACATTTCTTCTTTTCCCACCTCATACAAATGTTATCTACAAAATAAAGGATTATAAGCAAATATTCCAGTATATTCACACTGTTCTCTGTTATGTCATTTATGTATAACTCTTATTTTGATCTAAAACATTCGGTTCCTCTTTTGCCCTCCATCACTTTTTTCCATCTCTTCTTGCTTTGGTCCTACTATGAATAATTATGTCCCCTCCCCAATTTTAGTACATCTTTCTTTATGTCCATTTTGCTTTTATCCAGCCTGGTGTTATTGCTGCTGTGAATAAACAGATTTTAAAACCTGACATTCAAAGGCCTACACCACCTTCAGAATTCAAGAATATCTTCTCAACAGGGGTTCCAAATCCTGCTGGTCTGTACATGGTTTTGACCATATTTACATGTTCAACATGGAAATTCTCAGTATGGCTCGAATATGTTGAAAGTAGTGTAACCTGTGACATAAGAAATACATGAGTCAATATGCTCAGGAGACAAGGCATAATCATCCGACACAACAGTTTTCAGACTGATTGCTGCTCAAATCTTTAGAGTATTTAGTAAACACAGAAAAAGATTACATTTCCCACAGCAGTTTTTTTGTACATTAACTTTTCTTAATGACTCTGTAATGATTGTACGAAATTACTGTCCTGCAGGTGGTTTAAAGGCAATTTCTTTATATCATTTTAATGGTTCAGACCAGATGTGCTTGCTAATCATCTTGCCAGCTAGGTGCTGCTGTGATGTCTGCACATGAGAGTGCTTTTGACCATGGCCCACTCTCCATTTCCAATTAACTCTGTGGGAACCCATTTACTTAAATATGAGGAGGATCGGGCCTTCTGGTGTTTAAGTGGCATGAGAGAAACACGAATACATTTTCACTGACAAAAATCAAAAAAGGAATGAATAAGTGTGCATCCCATCATTGGCATCATTAGGAGATTGACCTAATTTGGCAAGATAATAGTCTCTAGCTTTTGAATAAGGGATAGTATTTTTCTTGCAAGGCAGAGATAATGTACGGTTACTCCTTTAATGGTTTTAAATATAATTTCACCTGACAACAAGGTGAAAAAATCTGCACAGGAAGTCCCTTTTCCACAAAGCTGCTACACCAAAAACCAGTTTCAAGTGAAAATGGCAAAGAGAAAGAAAAAAGCCAAGGAAAACTTGAGTATTTTTGTTACAAATGACTTCAGACTTTCTTGCACTTGTAACCAACTGCATTCATTCTGCTCTGTGTCTTCAGAAGTGCTAGTAAAAATTCCTAAATGAGAAAAAAATTACTCATTGTCTTTTTTGAGGAAAAAAAAACCAAAAAATATTTAAGATTGAAAAAAATAAGACTTTTTTGAAAGCATTATAAAAACACGATCTATGTAATTTTTTAGACTGAAATGCTGTGTTGCTCTTTGTGAGTGGTTTACTGGAAAAAAATTCTCATTTACAATGCAACAATTAAACAAACCAAAATAAAGATTTTATTTGGAATATCATTCTGAAATGGTGTAATAGCTTTTGAAAAAGACATTTCTGGTAGACTTTTAATTGCTTCTGATTGCAGGCATTTGAACCTAGTTTATCAAAGGGGTAGTTTTGAACAGAAAACATAAACAAGGATGTACAGTTTTTCAAGGAAGCTGAAATATCCAAAATAGTGTTTAGGAATTTCATTTTTCATTGTGGGTATCACATACACTTCATATTTTAATCCACTGGGCTTTGATTAGATGACTACAATCCTTTCCGCTCAGGGCTTGTCAATGTCAGGGGGTTTCTGGAACAGTTGCAAGTTCTCGTTAGACATGGAAAGAAATCTATTTTCCCTGAACATACACTGAGACTATGAGCACTAAATGAACTATCCTTACAGACTAGTTGCTAAATTCAGTATTTTAATAAGAAGTAGATGGTGACTTGCATTTCAAGTCATGCTGCAGCCATTGATTCCAAGGAATCAGGATTTTGCAGCTGATTTTTATCTTTTGTTCCAGTTAGAGGAGTGGAGCTGGGTCACAGGATGCCCCTCTGGTGTGTTGACACCACATACTGCTCTGCAAGACCTGTCTACTTGTAACTCCAGTTTAAGCAGTAAGGGAGCTGGATATTTCAGTGGACATACTTGATATTTGAACATGTTTTAAATGTAAAAGACTGGTGCCCAGCAACTACAACAGTCAATTGACAACTGAGGGTATTGGATTTAATTTCTGGTTTTGTGGGATGTTAGATATGTCACTTATATTCTCCACTGCTTAGTTCCTCTGCCTCTGTCAGATGATTTTAATGATTTTAGCTCTGCTTCCCAGGAGTGTTATGCATGAGCTTTAATTAATATCTTTAAAGTGTTTTGATCTCCTTACCTATGCACTGCACTATCTATATGAAATGCGATTAGATTTGAGAAACAATGAATAACCAAAAGGTTAATAATAACAAGATTAATAGTGTATATAGCTTTATGTCCTCTGTTAGCAGCTTACATGTCAGATAATATGATTTTATACCTATGCCTGCCTAGAGGAAGAAAGTTTTTGACTGAAGATTTTTTTTCCACTCTATTTTTATGTATCATGTCTAAACTAATTCTGATAAAAAGTGTCTGTTCCTTTCAGAGATCTCAATAGTCGTCAAAGATTTTCTTTTTAATAAGTAACATATTATTCATCACTGAGGTGGTGACCAAAAAAAAAAGTCCAACTCCCACACAGGCAAATTTTATGAAAAGTGAATTTCATGCTTCTCACAAAACCTCACGTCAATTAAGGCCTTCTTACTCCTTTCTCAGGTGAGGC
>KZ506122.1:265684-292822 GCA_002844005.1 Limosa lapponica baueri
TCTAGAATTCTGTTTTCTGTTTTGTGAAGTTATATCAATGGTGCTCTCCTTAATCTGCTCGGGACTTGGCAGAGGTAAATTTCCAATTAGTATTTTCTTTCTTTTTTTTCCAGAAGCTGTATTGCATCATAGTCATCGCCTAATTTTATCAAGCACCTATAGGTCAGGGATCTGGCATGTGTCATTTCACCTCTGAGAGGATATTTCCAGTAAATGTAGTTTTCAGTTTATACTTAAGAATGGATGTCGGAATGACTCAAAAACTTCATGGTAAATTGCAAGTGAACTTTGAAAATCTGATTTGGCAAAGATTTTGCATGTTGGGTGTGTTACAGTATGATAACCAGTAGCTGTCTGAAAAGGTGGTCAGCAGTTCTTCTGTAGGGAAAGGCAAAGAAATATAGCACGAGCTACTTTTGTAAATATGCTAGAATATAACTATTATCAGACAGAGAGCTGTCAAGTTTTGTCTTCTATATGAAATCAGAACTGGAGCAATTGGTTTTGTGCACATGGACAATAATAGAACAGTGTTTCTCTCTATGAAGAGGAGAAGTAGCTCTGCTCACTTCAGGACAAGATGTCAGGCTATCTGGAGGCTGATCAAAGCTCTGCCTATCACTCCCCGCGTGATTCTGGGATTCTTTCATTCACTGCCTCTCACTGTGAAAAGGTATTATATGCAAAATTATTGTGAAATGTAATTAATTGCTTGTGAATTCTTTAAAATCTTGAAATCTGCAGTATTTTTTTTTTTAATTCAGCTCTTTTTCCCGGTATTTTAAATTGAAATAAAAGGCTGAAAAGACCATTACAATGAGCAAGTATAACCTTTTGCATATCAAACACATGATGATGATTCCTGATTCCCATAGTTCAATTTGGGGTTGATCCTGTGCAATGTGCTTTGGTCCTAATGCAATAAAATGTGCATGAGTCCATTTAAGCATGAACCTTATAGCGATTGAACATCTGTTTAAAGCAAGAATTTGCTCAAACACTTTGTGGATTGAAGTCCAGGTACTTGGAAACCAGTAGATTTAAAATCTGCAAGCACTAAAGTCATTCTCTGTTGTAATCCTTGAAAGGTGTTCTCATATGGCAAATTCCGATATAACCTAGAACATTTTCAGCAGAGGAAGGACTAGGTCTTCATTTGCACTTCCAACTATAGCAGCTTGCATAATTAAAGATTACACCTTTCCCTTTAAAGGATCTTTTATGCAAGTCAACACATCTATCTTTAAGGAAAAACATGAGCTCAAGATTGTAACATCTAACTTTATTTCACATTCTGAAGCTTCCAGAGTGCTTGCAAAACATTCCTTTTAGACATTGTTTAAACTAGTAGTTAGGTATCTGACAGCCATACTGGTTATGCACCAAACAATCTGTGTTTTTAATCTCCCAAATCCAGGGGACATAAGAAAATGTTTTGATATCCAGTACAGATTTCAGGAGGAAAAAAAATACAGTACATTTAAGCTTCCCTTTCTACATTGTTTGCTAAATATAATGTAATACAAGTAATAATATGCTGTGGAAAGTTCTACTGTAACATAACGCACATTTACAGCCCAGGAGTAAAAATTTGCTCATCTAAAACACTTTCACTCCCAAGAAACAAGCAGTTTTGGCCAGCTGGGCACACACCGTAGACCAAGTTGTCTCTTCAAACAGTCCGCCAAACTCAATAAGCAAAGGGAGCAGGCTTGAATTCTGCTTTTTGTAGCCACATTAGAATAGGCGGCATCACCTATTCTAAAGCTAGGACATTATGAACACGCTTGAGCATGCAATGAAGTTCACCAGTCTCAATAAGACTCTAAATGAAAAAAAAAATATTATTAATGAATGAAAATAACACAACTTTCTCCTGAGGACTATTGCTTTAATTCCATAGCCTGCAACCAGCCAAATGCAGGTTTGCAGTCTTATCAGCATGTCCTCGGTGTACTAGAATCCATAGTGTCTGCAGTGAAATGCTCTGTAAACTCTGTAAATTGTTGTCCTTCTAGCAGTGACATATATCCTTCTAGAAGGGAAAACGTTGCACACTAAAAATAAAACAATGAAAGCCAGTCGGTAAATACATGCGAAATAATTTGCCTTTACAATAAGGAATACTTGTGGTTTACAGCAAGTAGTGCTTGTAAACTCAACGTTTGTAGTCATATTTGCAAATTGGATGATATTGGGCTGGAAGATCACAGTCAAGAGATCAATACCAGTGCTTCCTGAGGGGTGCTGAGCTCTGCAAAGGGATGCATGCTGTCAGTCTCCAAAAGCCTGGAAACTAAGATGTCAGGCATTTTGGCTGTTCTCAAAAGCTGCTGAATCTTTGTCCCCCCCAAGAAGACAAATGAGGATTTGTTGTCTCTACAGAAGCACAAGACCAGCCCCCCAGAACCAGGAGTCCTGTAGCTGGTAGTTGCCCAACCCTTTTAGGATCAAAAAGGCTTATTTGTAAGTGAGGAGTAGGACCGCTCCTCTACTTGTGAAAATGCTTTACCCCTTATTTGAACATGAAATATTTAACAGGAAACTGATACAATAAGACTTAAATCAGGCCCCAATTGCCTGTGCTGTTTCCAAATCCTGTGCTTCTCATGTCAATGCAATTAGTCTCTACTAAGCCAGGGGTTAGCCTGACACGATACATGTATAACAGTAAAGAATATACGTCAACCTTAACTAAATAGTTGATCTTTATCTTCATATTTCAACTAATTGTACAATCCCAGTATTCAGCCGTAGATGTTTAAAAACTTGCTTTAGTGAAAGACAAGATTTCGGTGAATGACTTGCCAGGAAGAATTAAACGTTGGTACAATTTGAGAAATACAATTTGAAATAAGGAAATGAGTAATCCCATAGCAAAACAGGAAACTTAATTAAAAAAATAGTTGTCATTCATGCGCTTATCTTGATAACCAGAACTAGAAAAATGGAAGATGAGGAGGTCTGCTCCCATACAGCCTTACTGGGTATTAAAATGAAACTACCTGTTCTGCTGGCTCCAAACAGAAAATTCTTTATAATTGTTACCATGCAATTAGTATGTTGTTCAGAACTGCATGGGGCTTGGTACACTTCAACATTTTTTCCATACTGTGGAGAGAATTTTATACAAGCAGCCCTAACATGGAGTCTTTTAAGATCCTCTACAATCAGCAGAACAGGATGTCTCTGACCACAGCCAGGACTGTGATGTTAAATACTCTACGAGGTCTGCGTCTAAGGTTCTTCAGACAGAAGCTGTTCTGTGGTTATACGAATAAGGTGGGTAATGGGAGGTGTTCTCTGAAAATTTAGCATCCTTGAGAAAATACATAAACCAGAAATTTTTTTTTCTTAAAACAAAAAGAACAAACAACAACAGAACAAACAACAGAATAGTGAAATTTGCAGAAGTGTGTATATCAGTAACCCTAACTGATCTCTTTTTTCAAGAAATGATTTTGTTTTAATGTGGCAGAATTTTCTTGTCTTTAAAGTAAAAAGTACAATGCTTACAATTAAAGATACAACACTATAAATATGCAAGCATATGGCAGAGCAGTAAATTAGAGCCAGCAGTGCAAAGACAAGTGATCCCTTGGACAGTGGGATATTGTGCTCTAAGAAACCGCCATTGTTGGGTTCTCATACCGCCACTTGGCATTGTATGTCCCCTCCGAATGGCAGCCAGAGACTTCTCAGAGATCTTTATCACACACAGAAAATTGTTGAGATGATTGAGGTTCCTCCTAAAATGCACGTGCGTGTTTGCAGCAAGGACCCACCTCAGGAGTCTGGGAAAGCTTTAATGATGGTTTCATAGGCAGGAGGGGGGGTTTGTGTGGAGTGGCAGATGCGGAGGCTGTTGTTAGACCAATGGAATTCAGGTCGACTTAAGCTGTTGGTGGTGCTTCCCACCAGGGTTGTGGTGGTGTTTGTGGGAGTGAGGGTGATCAGCTGACTGTTCGTCTCCACAGGGAGGGGAGGACACTGCAGGAAAGGGTGGAAGGTGGATGCACGGAAGCTTGACTTCCTGGGGAAAGAGTTGGCTTGTTCTAAGGAGGCTTGCCGCTGGAAGGTGAGGCTGGCCAGGCTGAGGTTGCTCCGACGTTCGCAGCTGCTGTTGCGGTAAAATCCAGTCCTGCCAGTAGTTTGGCCATGGGAGGGGGGCCTGGACCGACGGCTGAAGGCTGAGGAGCTCCCCTGGGAAATGTGGGCGCTAGCTCTGCGACGGGACAAGCAAGTGAACAACGCCCAGATGATCCCTCCAATCACCAGTCCAACCACCATGGACACTGTGAAGGCTATTGTTATCTGCTCTGAAATACAGCAAAAATACACAGCAAAGTTATTTCATTAACTCAGAAGGATTTTCCTGCCAGAAAATGAATTGAAAATGGCAACTTCCTTAGAAGATGAACAAACCCAAAGGTTTTTGTATATAATACATGAACCTTACAACACAAACACAGCATATCAGATTGCTCTCACTATATGGTGTTTTTTCTTTAATTTGCATAATTCAGCAATATCCAAAAAGTAGCTTGCATTTAATACCAGTTTCTGTTATGTGTCCTGGTTTCAGCTGGGAAAGAGTTAATTTTCTTTCTAGTGATTGCTGTCGATGCAATATCAATAATGCATGTTGGGTTAGTTGTTGCTAAGTGATGTTTATGCTTTTCAAGGACTATTTTCAGATTCCCACAGAAGCTGAGAAGGAGCACAGACAGAACAATGGAAAGGCTAATGGAAAATTCCATACCATAGACGTGCTCAATATATAAATGGGTTTGGCCAGGGTGGGGATGGAATCCACGATCACTGCCCGGGATGGTGCCAATTCACCAGGCGGTGAGAATGACTGGTGTCATTATTATTATTGTTATTATTATTGTTATTTTTCTTTTCTGTTATTATTCTATTAGACTGCCTTTATCTCAACCCATGAGGTTTTTCCCTTTCCTCTCCTTTTCTCCCTCTTCTCCCTGCCCTTCTGGGAGAAGCAGCTGTGTGGTCCTAGCTGCCGGCTGGGGTTAAACCATGACACAAAGCAAGGGAAAAGTCTTCAGTCTCTCCCAGAATCAGCCACCCACCAGCCCCAAAGGGGGCTGTAAAACTGCCAAGCATTTCCTTCTGTGGGCAATATGAGGTGTGGATTTATGCAGACTTGTCATTCTGTTCATAGACGTTTATGTTCCATGTGTACCTGTTTGCAAACTCATGTATTACAATAGTGATGTAGTTTCTGCCACGTTATTAATGGAGTAAGCCTTGTATTTATTACAACACGAGAACACATCCCAGCCTTTTACTGCTGAGTAACAGATACTTTAAATCCTCACAGAAATTAATGTAAATTACTATATCCTAATTGATTATGGTCAGAGATAACCACTAGTACTAAGTCTCTTGATGACTGTAACAGAAGGCGGTAACTCCAGGACCGGGATGCGGATGTTAGAGCTCAGAAAGGGCAAGATAAGACTAGGTTCAAAATTTTCTTGCAAGGTAACAACTGTTAAAAAGCTTCCCCTTAACTTGTGGTGCTGGACAAACAGTCATTTCCAGAACCCAAAATAATGACACCGAGACTGAGCTGTGGGATTTAGCCAAAGCAGATGCTAGAGAGGCAAAGAGAGCGAGTGGCCCGAGGGATGGCTATGGAGAGCAGCCAGCACACAGCGTAGGGAGAGGAGAGGTGCCAGGCATGGCCAGTGGGACCAGCTTGCAGGCAGAGGTACCCAGTATTGCACCAACAGATACCTTTACTTAAGTTATTTGGTTCCTAGCAAGGTTCCTAGCAAGGCTTAAACTTAGGTCACTGCAGGAGGGGGAAAGCAAACATTTGCTTTCCTTCCATCAGGGGAGATATAAATGATTATTGGTATAAATGCACTTTAAGAATTAGTTATTCTTACCTTCCTTATCTGTTTTCTTACTTTTCTCCCTTCAGTGAAAAATTGTTAGCTGTGTGATTCATACTTGCGGTTGGGGAAAATTAGCTCCTTGAGCACTTGAAAGTTTAGCATAAAATTTTCCCACATTTCTGGGTGGGGATGCCAAGCAGCATTAAATTTGAACCCAGCCCTTGCTGCTGCCCATCAAGCCCTGTCAGAGGAGCAGTACATTCACCCTACATCCCTTTGCAGGTGTGGTTCTAGACAGGATCAACATTATCATGAATTACTGACATCACCATGAATCTCCTACCCAAGTTTATTCACCTTACATTTTTTCAGAATAGACTTGGTGTTCCATGAGGTCCAGAAAATTTAAGCTCTAATTAAGCCACTGATATTTTGGAAGGCTATACAGTCCTACTGTTGCTTTCTTGTAACATCTGTTTTCACCTAGGCTTATAAACCTTTGTAAAGCATCTTCAGAGACACAGCAGGCCTTATCATGTCCCTTTTGGTCATGAATAGCCTATCATGCCATTTGAATGGATTTAATGCATTCTGTTACTGCAAGTTCCTACTCATACTCCTGAAGGTGGGAAGGGAGAGCCAGGACTTGACCACCTCCAGTTGAGTAAATCCCAGGTGGTTTCCTAAAGACAGCACTTCCCAAGCCCTAGAGCTGCAGTCTGAGTCCCCCTGCTGCCGTCCCAGCATGGCTATGGGAAAGTAGAGCAGGAACTAATCCTTTCTTAGGGTGATTTCTTTTGCACCCCAGCTGGAATGCTAGTTGGGTTATTGCATATGAGACTGCCAAGGGATACCCCAGGCACAGGGCTCTGTGATATCCCTGCTGATATCACCTGATATCCCTGCTCCTGTTTGGGTGCTCAGCAGGGAGGAGGCAAAGGGGATCTCCGTGGGGCTCAGCATCCTCCTTGAGTGCCCAGCAGAAGCACAGCAAAAGCGTACCTGGCTCTGGGGTTGCCATGCACCATGGTGAGGATTTGTCCCTGCGTCCCTCTAGCCATAATTTTCACCACCTGCACAATCAAATCAGCATTTCGCACTGTTAAAAGCAGATGAGGGAATTGACAAAAGTATTGAGTGCAGCTCTTCAGTCCTTCCCACGTGCTGTTCCCCTGTGCTGGATGTACAGCACAAACAATTATCCCTTTGGATAATGTCTTGATTAACTTCTTTGATTCTTTTATTTTTATACCTCTGTATATGAATGTAAAAATAGAGGGTCAAATTATTCCCTGGGGAAGCTCATCTGGGTTTACACTGACTATTGTAGTTGCCATATAGTACCCCAAATGCTCTCATTTCCATTTGGACCTACATTTAATCCTTTTGGTTCTTGTTATAGAAATATCGCTGGACCCATTGGTTACAGACACTTTATTCTTTCTATTCCCAGACTCTCCCTGACTCCAGTGGGAGCTGTGGGTCACACTAATAGGCTGAACTTGCTTTTTATTCACTTCCTGCAGAGGATGAATTTCACTGAAATGTAATTCAGTTCTAAAAACTTACATTGAAGAATTGTAAATCTATGCCCATTGATTTCCTCTTTAAAATGTCCAGGCGATCACAGCCCTGAGGTACATTGGAGAAAATACTACCAAACAGAGAAAAAGATCAAAGGCAGAGTGGGACTTGCTGCACCTGGGATTTTGAGGGGAACAGCTGGCTTTCACAGAGTTGTTTTTCTCTTAATCTGGGCAGTGCCAGGGCAGAACTAGCCTTGCAGGAGAGTCAGAGCAATAATGACGTGGAGTGTCTTCCAAGGAGACATTATAATATCTTATGGTTTCCTGAAAGCTGTGCATGTCATTCTGTCCTCTGCTTTTAAGAAAAAAAAAAAGTTAATTTTTGGGGATAAAGTAGGGATGCTGCCAATAACAATAACTCCCCGGGCGCTGGTCCCCTAAATACGTTTTGATCTGTGTGTTTCTCAGGCTGCTCACACTGCCTGCTTTATTTGATTAGGCCATAACCAAAAACATTTGGTACCCCATCTCAGCCAATTTTTTCCACTCTCAACTCTAACACCAGCTGAGGTGAAGGACAAAGGTTTTTTTTCAAAAATGTAGGACAGACTTGTCAGTCTCCGGATCAACCAAACTCTTCATAAAATAGATTTGCTTTTTGTGGTGGAGGATCCTGCCTCTATCATGGAGCAGGATCCTGGCAGACATACTCAGGTCAAGCTCTAATATCTGTGAGGGTTTCATTTTCCTGTCATGTGTATGGACCACATCAGACAGCAAGACATTCCTTTTGAATTGAAAACACGTTTACATTGAGGATTCGTTTTGCCAAGGAATCTCCCTCTTGCCCTGAACTCTGGCTGAGACAGGCTGGAACAGCATTTTGCTCCCTGAACTCAGGAAATCTTTGGGACTTGCATCTTTCCTATAGTCTTATCATAAGTTCCCCAAGATGTAAAGTTAGGATGGGCAAAAGATCTTCCTGTCCCCATGCTCACAAATGTATACATTTGTAAACTTTTCAGCTGGACAAGTATATGAAGGGACAGTTGTACCTCTCAAAATAATTAGCAGCAGCTTCAATGAGAGCATCTCAGAGCAAGAACCAGGGGGGTGTGGGGGAAGAGGGGACCAAATACTGAATGCAAAGGAAAGAGAAATGGAAAAGCATCTTTTAGTCAGGCTGTGCACACATGACTTGAATTTGAACTGCATATTTGCCAATAATAGCTAATAAAGCTAATAAAAGGTTGGTTACCTCTCCAAGCATCTTTTCTGCTCATGCTATTGCTAAGCACAAGGAGGCAGGAAACATCAATAGGATGAAATGATACCTACACACTTAATTTGATTTCTAGTGGGTGACTTTCAAATACTCTGTATGTTTTGGAGCTGTTAATTTTTTGTTATCCCTTGATTAAAACAGAAATAATTCAGTAGTTTTATCTTAAAGTTATTAGAAGTGGTAAGGTAGCTTGTCAGTCAAGAGTAGTATTGTTCAGCACTCAGACTCAGCTTGCTATACAGATGTTTTACTCATATCGCTTTAGAGCAAGATACTGTTCATTTACTTCAGCAACTGAGAGTAATCTTCCCATTTTTCTTTTCTTCCACCTGCCTAAAACTGCACACCTGACACGCAACCTTTATTCCATGTGAGCTCCAGCGAGTTTATATGCAGAACATACAAGCCCATTGATCTCAGCTGCATTAGCAATGAGAAGTATCAGAATGTACTACCATGTTGTGTACTGGAAGAGAACTATTTCTGTAATTTCAATCAAAATTTTAGAATTCTAAATTTATTTTCATTTTAATTCTTTCCTTCTCACATTTTTGTGAGCTTTCTTTCCTTTATGTCATGCTATCTGCCAATGACTCAAAACTTGTCTAAGATTTCCTCTCCCTACAGGCACACACACTTGCACACATGGACATTGCCTTGTCCCAAAGCTGAAAAGTCTTGACAGCTGGTTTGGGTTTCATCTCAGACATGGAGAAATCCAGCTCAGCTTCTGTCTCACCCTATATTTTTTTCCCAAATGAAAGCCCAATATAAAAACCATACAAACCAGTACGGGAATTCATACCTGAACATTGCACAGCTTAACACAGAGCACCAGCTAGTGTATTAAAGCATGAATTGCTTTACAAATGACAATTCAAGTAACCCAACTAGTAAAAATGGTTCAGATACTGTTTTACAGCAGTCTCAATGTCTTGGGTTTCACGTGAGGTTGAGCTAAGTCATCAGTGGATGTTCATAACACCGCCTGATTTGTGCAAACCAGACAGGAGCAGCCAGAGTCCATCAAAGTTTCAATACACTCATAACACCTTCCTACAGCTGTAGCATATATACATCGCTAAGCTGGACAGGCTGCAGCTACTGCCCCTCCTGCATCCCAGGCAGTGAATTTGGAAAGGAAAAATACCCTGGGCCCAGAGAGCCACCACTTTTTCCCACCACAGAAAGTGTGAAGTGACTTGAACTACTTGGAATTCTATGCCAGTTCTACCAACTCCAAGAAAACTTAGTTTAAAGCCGGAGCTGGTTTCAGTAGCCAAGTCCTGTGCTTTTGTTGTCATGCTGAGTTCAAAAAAGCAATTTCTCTACATCTGACAAGCGTTGACATTACTATCTTCCCGATCTTTGTCACTAATTGTATTAGCAAAACAGCCTCTCATTTATCATTTGTAGGCAGCCCATGATTCAGTTGGGTGGGCGAATCAATTGCTGTGTAATATCAACCAGCTGTGATCTTAGTCATGGCAGAAGTTTAAGAAAGGTCACACAAGGCTCTTGTGGAAGGAGTGAGAGTGACAGGCTACAGGACAAAGTGGTTCAGGTAGTTGTGATGTCCAGAAAGCAAACAGACGAGTATGGCGGCATCTGGAAAAAAAAACATCGGTGAGGAAAAAAGGCTGAAAGAAAAACAGATCATGCAGGACATGAGAACTGATCAACAAAGTTAGTAAGATAGTTAGGCTGTCTGAAATGTCAGTGCTTTGCATTAAAACGCAGCTTGGTAGAGAGACATGCTAGTGCAAGATTCTTTTCTGCAGCAAAGGACAGTAATTCTCCCACTCCATCTAACAAATAAGCAGTTGCTTTTATTTCCACTGCAGATAAAACAAAAAGTATTGGGTTTAAAAAATATGTTTTTATCTGTGTGGACAGGTAAGAACTAGAATAGACAGTCCAGGTAGGAAGTTCATCTATCACCATTAAAGATTTTAAAAACCAATATGAGTCAAGTGTTGTTGTAATATAGTTAATCCGGTCTTGAAAAAAGAAGGTAGAACAGATGACGGTTCAAGGCCCATACTGACGCTATTTTGTGCAGTTTCTAAGACTTTCTTCGATCAGGTAAGCAAATAGGCTCTGGAAGCGTCTGAAAAATTATTAAGTAAATGACAAGGTAAAAAAAAAAAATGCAGTCTGTGCCCTTGGATTAATACTCTAAAATGCAGAGGGGACGGCTGTTTGTTAGAGGGTTAACTTCACAAAGAGCCACCTACCTAGGAACAAGATTGCCCTCTGCTGGAGATTTATGCTTAAAATCTAAACAATACATAAAATACCTCAATTCTAATAAAACAAGGTGTCAAGAAAAGCTAACAAGAAGCATTCCAACAAAGATGACAGAGAAGTTAATAGTACCACAAAACTCGGAAAACCTCTGAATTACATTGCCATAAACACTTAGGACGAGCATTTTTCAGTGGCTTTGAAAATAAGGTCGACTGAGGCACAGCAAAGGTGTTCAGAAGCTTAATGAAGTAAAGTTTGTACAGATTTGTAGCTTTGTGCAAATATCTGTGCTGATGGAGAAACATGAGGCTAAGTCTGGTCTTAAGTTTGTACTTCTCGCCATCCACAGTGATGTCCAGAATGATATCCATGCACCAGACTACTGCTTTGTTTACTAATGCCATAATTCACTGTGATAAAACACCAGAAGAGTGGAATATGCCATCTCAATATCCTACAAACCAGCTCAGAGTTAATGATGTTCCCTTGATATTACTGGAAGTTGATTTTTACTGGAATGATAAATAAAGAGTAATTGTAATAATCTAAGATAGAGATGTCAGCGTGTTTAATTTAATGCCTTTGGCATAACTGTATAACACAAAGCAAAGATTCCTTTATGCAGACAGAGATAGAAACTTTGTTACCCCGTGGTTTCATTATGATTCCTAATGCATTACAAAGACAGTAATATAATTTTGACCCTTTCCGCATGTGCAGCAAACAATCCTCTGGCGAGGCATTCCTACCAACCTCACAAAACCAGAGCTTAGGCCTAAGATATATGGCCCCTGCATGGACCTAAATCAAACAGTAAAACACAATTTGCCACAGTGCAATACGGCACTGTCGTTATTACTTAATTGATATGACTATTTTACAGAGCCTGCGAATAAAATAATTTCCTATATGAACAGAGCATGAGTGACTGGAGCGAAATCTTAAAATTAAGGAGGATTTCCCGAAACTCTTAAAATAAAGGAGGAAATGCCAAAGTAAGTATGCTACATTTAGGAAAACAAAAGACATTCAGGGTTAGAACAAATGTTTTCAGGTTACTGGGAGGACTGTAGGGTAAGGAATACGTTAAAGTCATCCTCAGTCTCACCACAGCAACTCTGTTGTCTGTGGTCTGAGAAGATCCTCCATCTGCCAGACACAGCTTCAGGTGGAGGTTGTCCTTACTGTGAGAACCCACAAAAGGCCAAGGAGTGTTTACAATAAAAGGCCAAGTTTTGTTAGAACTCAGAGGGATGAGGTACACTCATAGTACCTACGCTAGAAATAAAAACCACATTTCAGCTTGCCCAGTACATCCTATGAACAGTGTTTCTCAATGCAGTGCTTTTTGGAAGCAACCTCTGCACCTTGCCTGTGAATCTCTTTCTGTCACCAGAGAGACAGGACTTTGTTTCTGCTCCTTGATCTTAGCTGTGCAATCTCTCTCCCTCTTCCCCTGCAACCTGCTCACCTGCTTCCCAGGAGAGAAGCAATCTCCCCTTCCCTGTTCCATCCTTCTTACTCTCCATTTTAAATGTGTCATGTACTAACATAGAGAAAATGAATGAAACAGATATTTATAGTCTCATTATGTTTTGAGATTGCTAAGACTAGGGCCTTCCTCAGGTGAAAATTAAGAGAGTTGTACAAAGTTGAAGAATGGGAGGAAGAGGAGCTGTTTGTGAGCTTGTCCAATAAACAAGTATTCAAGTAGCAGGAAGAGAGATCTGTATTTACCTCAACTTTTCATTCTTTTTTTCACTGCAGCAACATCTGAGGTATATCCAGTAATGCAAAAAATCTCCTGGTACCTTTGTCTTTCTCAGTCAACAGGTATAATAGTGAACATTTTGAGAATATGGAAGCATGTTCATATGTGGTAGTATTTTACTCTTCAGTTAGTTATCTGGAGCTCAGAAATGTGAGCTTTCTTTCTGCCCGTACTTTCTGTGTGATCATCAATCAGTTTCAGAGGTTTCTCTTATATCAAACATGACTGTGAATATCTATTTCAGTGTGGGCTAGGAGATCTAATTAAGTAGTACCCACAAGAATCTGTGTAACCACAAGCTGATAAACACTGGTATAGTTTCCAAGTGGGATGATTACCTATATGGAGTGTTAGTCAACTCTTGATGACCCAGGGCAGATGATCCAGGCTGGAGACTCAATGTGAAGCGGGACATTGGTGCTTGTCCCACATGGGCCTGTGGTATCTGGGAGGCTGTGTTTGCACCAGGCTGGTCCAGCTCCTACTTGTCTAGAGAACTCCTGCACTTCTCAATCAACAGAGCCATTAATGGTCTCCTTCTTCATTTATACTCTGCCTGAATAACTTATGCACCTTCCATAAAAGCCACGTGTCTGCTTGGTTGGCTCATCCTCCCATTACCCTGGATAACTGAAAGATAGCATCAATATAACATAATGTTTTAAAGCAAAGGGTATAAAATTAGCAGATGTCAGTTAAATGGTCAAATATGTCATAAGTATGTTAAGATGCTGGATTGTGAATTCAAATGTCTGAAACAGGGAATCAATTTTCTTCTCAAATAAGATGCCAGAGAAGCAAGGCAGAGGCCTCTGCTGAGAATTAGAAACTGCCCTGGCTGTTTGCTTCAGCAAGCTTGTACCAGAGCCCAAAAAAGTTGTTGCATTGCTTTGAACATTTTTTTTTTCCTCCAATTATTTTCCAAAAAAATTCCTAGACATTATTTCATAAGAATGCTGTGTATATTTGCATTGTCCCTGTAGTTTTGGTTGAGGTTATTTGACAGATAAATATTAGGTCACTATTGTCCCATTTTCAATCTATGAAAACCAAACTCATGTACGTCTCATTTCCATCTCCTTAAGTAGAAAGGAATTAAAATATAACCTTGGAACCAAATCTACTGCAGCCTAAAAACTTACTTTTATATTTTTTTTATTGTGAAGAGTTGTTAGGAGAATAACTTAGGATTGCTTGGTGCAAACTTAACTACCACACAATAGGTTTCAAAATCTGAGTAAGTAACTTTTATTAAGGTTGTATAGAAAATGAAGCTTTGACTTTGAAAAGTAGGAAAAAATGAAGCTGTCTGTACTGTTATTGATAGCATTTTCTGTTTTTCTTTTTTTTTTCCCAAACAAAAGGATAAAGTTATGAAATGAAGATCATCTGAGAAAGACAAAATGGTCAGTCTTGAATCTTGTTTTTACTTTGTGCTCTTCTTTCATGGTTGTGGATATCTCATTCCATCTTCGTGCTTCAGACTAACCTGTATAAGGGAGATGGCACCATTTGCAGCAGCCCATTTGGCTCATAAAGATTTTTGACTCTTGGTTAAATGAATTACAATGGTTACATTGGAAGTTGTGTATAAATATAGATCATTTTCCTTCAATAGGTTCTACAAGAACTGAAGCAGAATCATTGTATCCACAATGTCCTGAGACCAACTCACCTGAATCTGAATCCTGCCAGGCTCTAGTAGTTGAGCTTGCAGCTACGTGGGACTTTTCTTGGGGAAAAAGCACAGCACTAAGCTCTTTTTTTTATGTGACTGCTGATGCCAATAGGTTCACATGCCAACACATTCACTGGTGTGGTGCTTGGAAGAAGAAATATACCTGATTTCCTAAAGATGAGATTTCTGAATTTGATGGATAGATAAAACTTGATGCTTTGGGTAGCTCATGTGACTACAAGCAGCACTACATAGTCAATAGAGTAGGTATAATTGCCAAAATGTGTATGAACTGTGTGTCTGATTAATATTTAAATAATACTCTGAAGAAAGTTTGCCTCTTCCTTCTACTACCTTAGATCTGTCTCCTTCCTGCTAAAGATGGTTAAGCATTTGATAAATCATTGGCTGTATGGGAGGTGGGGGGTGAGTGGGGGGAAGAAGGAGAGAAGCAGTAATTAGGAGGCAACAAAACACAGCCTGAGGATGACAGACTCACTTTAAAAGAATAATTTATACACAAGGAAGAAATTGTGCTCCGAATAGACGGCATGCAAGAATAAGACTGGTCTCTTCATGTCATAGTTTGTTGCTTTCATCCAACTACAGTAATGCTCTTTTCTTTGGGCTTGCCAGAATAAGGGCAAGAAAAAAATAGGTCCCTCATTAATATCTGCTTTTATCTCTCTGACAGGCCTGCACATAATATCTTGGAATGGATTTACATATTAGCTTCCTAAATGCAAGGTCTGATTGTTGATATAATCCCGTTTGCTTCAGTAATGGAAGTCATAACTTTCACGTGCCTTTCAAATCTTTTACTGAATTGATAGCAAAATAAGCATAATCATGTTAAATTTGGAATAGCTTGATCATTATGACCCTTCAGAAGAGAGTATATGATTTATCTGATAAATTTTTTTGCGGGGTTTATACAAAACAATAGTAGTCTAGCAGTTGGTACAAAATGGTACCTCCAAAAGTTAGCTGGAAAATAAAACAGTGTAAAGCTGAGACACCGTTCTGTCTCCTGGAGAAACCAGAGTGGGCAGAATATGTTTAGATGTGACATATGACCTTGACTCTTGTCCCTGATGAAGCAGAGAGGAAGTGCTGGCTTCCTACAACAGTATGGCACCAGCACAAGAAGAAGGAGCAGTGCAGAATCTCTTGCCTGGCTGCTTCGGGCTCTCCGTAGCAATCCTGGGAGACAATGAAGCACAGCCGCTCCAGCAAACAGTACTGCCAGGTGCATAAGAAATCCGGCTGAGAAGCTGGATAAAAATCAACCCTTCTCAAACACAGCTGAGGGGGAAGAGAGACATGGTATATCCTGAAGCTGAGAGGGGGGAAATGAGCAATGCCTTCCTTTTTAATTACACCACAAGTCATAGGTTTATTTCCTATTTGGTATAAGAATATTTCTGGAGGTCTTCAGAGGAGGAGCCAGGGACCCTGAGTGTTACAGAGGAATGAGATTCTCTGCTGTCATGTTGCCACTGAAGAGCTGATGTTCAAACATCAGCCATTGCTAATGCCTCACCATCACGTGCTATCTTTTATCTTCCTTCAGTTAAACCCACAGCCTTGTTGCCATTTCTCTCAGTATTAGCAGTATTGATATGAAAGCTGAGTCCTGTTTGAGTCACAGGCCCGAGCTGCTCTGCTGCTGCCTTGTGACACATCCCAAGACAACTCACGCTGTGGTCAGGGGAGCTGGAAAAGGGAAGATCTTCTGGTGACCTTGACCTGGTAGATGGGACTATAGCCCTCTTGTAGAGATCTTAACAGGTTCAGGCAGAGCAGAGGTAGTATGTGTGGGTCTCCCTTGCCCCAGCAGTCCTCTAACTACCTTGGTCACTACCAAAATTATGTGGAATGCTTAAATCAGCTTCTGACCACTTGAGCATTAGTTATGTGACATTTTCTACATCTCATTTCATGGGATTTTCAAGTGGATCAGTATCTCATCTGAAGGGGAAAAAAATGGATTGCCATTAGTCAGGGGAATCTCTGGTGCTCCAGAAGCCATGCAGCAAAAGTTACTCTGATGCTGCTGGGCCTGGGAGGATTGGCTGCCCTACAGTCCTCTCCAAGAGGTGAAAAAAAAGTCTGTCTCAGTTCCTACATAGGTGAAGCTGAGTTTTAATGTTGTTGCCATTGTTTATTTTTGTCTGTGTACTATGTTCCCAGGGTCTGCCTGAGGTCCCAGCACGTGGTTTTTGTAACAGACAAAAGCAAAACTGATCCCTGTCCTGAAAACTCTGCTGATTTGTATAGGATTTTCACCGTCCTGATTTCTGCAGATTCACCATGCAGACACATGGCAATTATTCTTCATCAATTTGAAAGAAGTTAGTCATTCAAGTGAAATCTTTCATTAAGTAATCTGAAAATACGGCTTCGCTATTAAATTTGTGGCATCATGTAACATTTCACTGAGGAGCAGGAGGGACAACTTGTAGGTACACTGGATTTAAGATTGATAATAAGAAGGGAAACATTTCAAGGATGTAACATTACCGTAAAGATCTCCTCTTTCGTAGTGTTGTTGAAATATATCTTATTTTATATCTGTGTTGTACATCTGTTCTTCAGATAAATGTACTTGAAAAGAACTCAGTGTGTTTACAGGAAGCATTTGCAAAACCAGAAGTGGCTTTCTGTCTGATTCTGTGTCACATTTTACCTCATCATCTTTCTCTTGTCAATATTCCTACGAAGTAGCACAGGGAAGTTTTCTCTGTTTTTCAAATATGGACCTGAAATGTGGAGGAACCATCTGTCTTATCTTCCAGAAACCCAACTAGCAATCTGCCTCGCAGTATGCCTGTTTCCACAAACATCTTTTGGGGGATCTGTGCTGCTCCAAGTTCAAATTGATCATAGGAAAATAAAACAATTCTGGTTTCTCAGTGAATTTGGGAAGAATCAATGAATTGCACTCCATGTTAGGATCCCTACCTCAGGAGTCTGAACACATTTTGAACTTGATAACAATTTTTTGCGTTGTTGGCAGGTTTCTTGTAGGAGGAGTGGGAGGAGGCTTTATGTCACCATTGCCTTTACTCAATACAGCTGCACAGCCACTAAGCCAGGTAGGCTTGCAGGTGTGTTATTGCTAGAATTGGGGAAATCTGCAACCCCAAGGACATGGTCTGTCCATACCAGGCTGACACAAAGGGGTATAAGCACGTTATGCTTCCTTCTGCACTATACCTTATATTCTGCAGTCACACCATTCACATAACTAGAAATTTCTAGTACAGACAACATTTTGCACATATTTTAGAGGAATAATGCTCTAATTAGTCCATGTCTTCTGGGCTAAGAAACAGGGAAAATTTCTCCAAGGCTATATTTTTCCACCAGTTTTCCTAGCCATTTCATGCAGTGAATTCTGAGAGTTTTCTCTAAACTAGAAAATGCATCCCTCTTTCCTATTTATGATTTTATGTGTTAGACTACTTGTGTTGCCCAAATTCACATGCCACTGACATATACTAGAACCAGTCAATGGGGGCATTTGGATTATATGCTCTTCAAAACAAGCTCTTTTTCTACCATCAGTGGATATACTTGGTCGTGAAATTGGAATGAAAGACAAACTGCTTTATGTTATTAGAGGTCTCAAGGGTGTAGAAAGGTAGCTTCAGAGATGTAAAACTTTTTTTTTTTTTAAAGGGTCCAGCCTGAAGAAGTAAAGGAGAACATATTAGTCAGAAGATGGAAGGTTAGGCAAGCAGTAAAGAACCAGCAGGACTCTAGAAAATCTATAATAACAAAGCTGGAAGTATGAGCCATTTATTTGATTGGAAAAGATAGGTGGGGAGCTGGAAGGAGGGTTTGTTCACATACAATTGGCTCTCATATTAACTCCATCATGATGGGGACAGAAGCCTGCTCAATGATTTGAGTCCTTTAATATCACACACCATGAGGTAAAGCCCCAAGCTGCAAGTCCTGAGTGATGGATCAGTATCCCTGGTGAGCCAGAAGCCAGGCTCTGAAATTCAAGCGTTAAGCAAACAGACTTGTTAAGGTAGTGCATGATAAAGCACTCTGGGACGTCTGATCAGGAAAGTTGTCGTTGTAGACACACTCAGTGTATGCCAGATGGGGAGATGCAAAGTCAGTGTGAAGACTCCATTTTATATATATGCCCATCTGTGATATGGGACAGGAATTAGCACAGGCTTCTGGCCAAAGAACTCAGATATATTCTTTCAGATATGTTTGACTTCATCAAATTGATACAGAACATCCCTTCTTCCGTTAACATTTGCTGGGACCCTCCTGCTCCTTTCCCTCTCGCTCTCCATGTGTTGATGGATTTGACTTGCTTTTAATTTTTATTCTTATTGGTAATTCTATCTACTGTTTATATTTTTTTTTTAACTAAATGCAAACAGGCAATGAGGTTAAAGAAATTAAAAATTGACAGTGTCAGCCATCACAGGAATACAATTTTCATTTATTGTCCCCAGTAATTCTATGAATGGAGAATTGCTTACTTATTCATCAAAAATACAGTGTGGGTCATGGCAATACTCGTATTTGTGCCCTAAGAGGCTCTATCCTCATTTTCAGTCTCTGTTTTTTGAAGAGGACAATGTCCTACTACTTTGGATAAACTCTGGAAGGAATTATCCCCTGATATCCTAAAGCAGAACTGCATCATGAGGTTGGAAAAAAGCATTTTGCCTCTCCCTCTCTCTGTTCTCCCTTTGGGGCTGCTTCCAACAACAGGAGTCTGAAGTTGTCTGACTCCAGCAGAGCAATTTCAAAAGAAAGAAACTCACTTGGTTACATCCCATTTCCAAACTTTTGCAGGCATCGGTGATCTAACCCAAAGACTCTGCAGAAAGAGATTGTATCTCCTGTGAAGACATTTATTCCTTGTGTTATGAGCTCTTTATGATGTATGACATGCTGCCAAGTATTGCATTTTTAAAATCACCGGGGTTTTCCAAAACACAGAGAAGTGACACAAAAGAAATCAAGGAAAGGAAAAATTCCAGTTGATGCAGTGTCTTCAGTCTCCTTGCTCTATTTTTGGCTGATTGCCATGAATTAAAATACCAGGAAGAACATGCACACTAGGGTGAAATTGTGAAAAGGGAGAAAAGGGAATGAAAGAGAAGAAAAACAGCAATTCAGAAAATACATCCTTGACATTGGGTACTGCACCTGAATCCAAGGCTCTAATTTTGTTGTGTTTTCTTCCTAGTTTGTTCCACTTCAACCCTGACGGTTTTCTCTACTACGAAAAAATCTCCAGAGGTTTAAAGCATCTGTAAGTGCCTCTATGTAACACCTTCACTTCCTCCTATCTGCCAGCAAAGGAATTGCATCTTCAGCTTAGTTAAGTCCTCTGCCCTATTAGCAATGCCCAGTCTACCAGGACTTTTCCAGCCACCAGACTAGGAAGAAAATGGCCTGGTAGAAACTACCACTGCCACATCTGCTGTCAAGTGCTTCACAGCTGGCTCCAAACTGCAGCTTTTGTGCATCCACATCTTCAGCAGGACATCTGAGGCAGCTCCCAGAGTATTTATTTGTTGCTGCTAAGGCAAGACTGGAGGGGTACAAAATGTGTGGAGAGGAGCAAAGGGAATGAGGAGAGATCACTCCAGGTATGCTGGAAATTCACTGACACAGTCATCAGAGTGGAAGCCAACAGGCTTGCCTGGTCAACACACAGTTAGGCAAATACTTCTTTCCTCACTTGCAAAGAACTGGACTGGATTTGTTGCTGTTGCTTCTACACTGCTCTGGCTACTGCCCATGGAGGATGCCAGAAAAGAAATCAGGTCCCATGGCTGTCTAAGTTGGACTTGCTTGTCATTGGCATCTGTGTCATTGTTTGTGTCAGGGTTGCCCTTCACAAGTAGTATTTCAGTTCATAAAGAAGATGATGCAAAGTCCTTAACCACCGCTATTGCTAGACCAGTCACATGATACCACAACACAGTGTCAGATATTAGAATATGCTCATCGTTAATGACCATCTTTTCCAGCAAAATACATAGTCTGACTTCTTTCAAGCAAACAAACATATTATAATGAGGGGAAGATCAGTGAGTTGAGGGAGAGACAAAGCAAAACTTGACAATATATTTGAAACTACAACTGCATTTGTAGCTTATGAAGTCAAGTGATAATGCTTGAAGTGCTAGTGCCTGGTAGTTCACAATCTTAAAATGCTGGAAGCCAGCTGATATATGGCATTGTTTCCATGCACTGGACAAATACCCTGGATTCTGATTCAAGAAAAAAAAAGCCCTTAATGTTTTTAAGGTATTAAATTGTGATGTTGAATTTTTAAATAGATACTTGAGTAAAACTAGACTGAAGGATAGTCTAGGGGTCTAACTTTATGTTGATTAATATCTGCTTATACTTTTTCTCTCTGCTGTTGTTATATTGATCAAATGTACTATTTAAATTAAATTTCCTGATCTGAAAGTATATTACTATTTGCACTGGTGAAATAGGATTGTCTCAAAGCCATTTGTTGTATTTAATTGTGCGCGACTGAGAATGCTTTTAGGAATTACAAGAAATGCACTCCTGGTTAAAATGGAAACATTTTTGCTTCCACTGCTAACTTACAAATCAAAATGAATTCAATAAAGACTATATTAAAACAATAAAAAATGAGATTAGTAGTTGATGGATAGGTACCAAACCCCGAATTTCTCACTCAGCTACTGCCAAACATCCCTTTGAAACTACCAATAAAATAAAATGATCCAGATTCTCTGTCTACAGTCCCATGTCATTCCAACGGTGCTGAAGTTCAGCGGAGGCTGACTTAAAGTGCTTCTCTTCTACGTCTGCCAAAGTACCACAGTATGGATTCCTACCGCAAAATAGGGTGAGTGGAGGTTACACGGCTGCACAAAAGCTGGCACCTGAAAGAGATGGGCTCCTGCGCCCTTGCAGTAGCTCAGACAACTTCTCTGAAACATCTACAAAGACTCTGTGCAACATCTGGAGTAGGGAACAGTGCTGTCAAAGTGAGAACTGGAATCCCCATTTTGTGCTTGTGACACATTACACAGAAGATATTTGCTGACAGGGCCAGGAGCTCTATCATGAAACTCATGAATTTAAGCTAGAAGAGTAGGTTAATATTCTTTTTTTTCTTCTTTTTTTTTTTCCTGGCAGAATTTATTTTAGGCCAGTAAAACTACTGGTTTTTTTCTTTTGTTTTGCCCTGCTGCATAATTTAGCATTTCAGAAATGCTGCAGAATGATGACAGTGAAGCCTGAATTCAAAGCAATTAGGATGAGGTACAGCATCAGCTCATTGCCCTGCAAGACCCGCAGCTAAGCATGCTATCGACTCTCCAGGCTGTCATTGACACTACACTGAGCCTGCAAAAAAGTGTGCTTTTTTTTTTTTCATTATTTCTTACAGGCTTTGCATGAATATGGAGAGAGGATTTAAACTTCTTCAGCGATTCACACAGCATGACATATCAAGGCGTGTATATCTTGTTTTTATCTACACAGCTTTATTCATGCACACTTCCACTAACATGGAGCAGTTGTAAAAAGATTTATATATCACACATAAATAAGGAGAGGACAGTTTAGTCTGTTCATTGTTTTAAAATTCTTAGAGTCACTTTTAAGATACTATTGTGTGAAGTTACCATTGGAAACTGGACAGCTTTAGAAAACAGGATGCCTGTATATTTTCCAGAGTAGGGAACCAGCTGTTAGACAATAGATATTTTTTAAATTGTAAGGGATTAAATATTATTATGAATAGTTACTCTAAAAATTTTTAAGCCATTTATTTTTTTTTCTCAGAAAGTCCTTCTCAGCAAACCTTTACACACATGCTGAAGTTTACTTTGGTTGAGTCTGTGGGAGCTGCTGAGAAGTCACATATGCATGAAAAAGGATCTGCGTCTTGGTAAAGTATTCACACTCACAGCACTATATGGTGGGAGGCTTAGAAAAACAGTGACAGAGTGTAAACCATATCCTGAAAAACGACATTTTCAAATGCTGCATTCTCATTTAATAAAGAACTAAATTTTATTTCTCTCTATTATGTGTAGCTTTATTTTTACCTCAGATCATGCATGGCCAAGGATGTCAGAAAATACTCTTCTAGGTTTTTTTAGTGAAATTTCCTCACAGTGAGCTTGTGTCAGTCATTGATACAGACTACATAGTGTCCCTCCCTGGTCTACCACATATGATATACCTAAAGGAAAGGAAGAAGAAATGCTATTAACTCTTCTATCAGTAAAAGAAGGAAAATGTTAGAGGTATCTTCCCTTCCCACGAGCATGCAAGCTCCTCACAAAAACCCAAGCTGTGAGGTTCGTCTGCAGTCAGTGTAAGCAAATGGGAGGTGATCAAGGCTGGGAACAGTTTCAGTCACTGGCAAGCTGGCTGGGCAGTGCTGGTAAAAGGAGATGCTTTCAGCAATAAGACAGCTCATGCATGTCCTGCTTTGTGCTGTCAAATACAGCTCTTGACATTGAAGAACCTGGAGAAGTACCTTCAATGGAATGACAGGGTAACAGCAGTACCAGTGGGGCCAGCTGCATGCAATATGCTGTGGAAATTAAACATTCACTTAGGTACCTTTTTTGACTCTTCATGAAGATGGAGAACACTTTGCCCAGAGTCTGAGCATTATGGCTAATGAATCCTTAGAGTTTCATATAACATTGCCACATCTTGTGTATGTTTCTGTGACAGTGAAGCAGTAATTTACCTCAGAATAAAAGCAAATCTGCAGTAACAAGGGCCAGCACTTTTTACACAAGGATTCTTAAAGTACATGTTGATGAAACCACTTTCAATTTTGTTCTGAAAGAGCCATTTTAGAATTACATGTAGTTCAACTCTACAAAGATGATAATTATTCTTCAGAGTCCAGAAGACAGCCTCCAGACAACAAGAGTCTCTGAAACAGTAATAACAGTATTTTTTCCTCAGTTAATCTGTAAGTATTTCTCAAGGGCATCCAGTATCATTATCCTACTTTTTAGCCCAAGACACAAAAATGAAGTGAGTTGCTCATGGTCTCCCAGTAGGAAAATACATGTGTCACTGCAGGAAATGTGGATGGCATTCCACTGACTCTTGTTTCTTATGCTAAGGAAATGAAGGAACTCCTTTAAATATTCTTGTGTAGTTCTTTTATACTCTTTTCCCAGGGCACTTTTATGCAACAGAAGTCCAATTTGCTAATACATAGGATTTTTTAGTTTTAGATAGTGCATAGATTTTTGGAGCGGTCATTCCTCAATAGCAATAATAAAACAGACAAACCCAGCTCATATGGTTCACACTAATTCTAAAGGCTAATGGTAAATACTAATTCGTGTTAATGCTAGACATAGCAAGTGATAGAGCTTTTTGGAGGGAAAAGTTCTCCACAGTTGTTGCACAGAATCTATTGGGATCAAGTCACTGAATCTAATTACCTCAAATCAATTTCAGTATAAAATATAATTCCACCTCACACTCTATACGTTTCAGTTAATGAAACATTTCTAGGTTTGGGTGAAGGAAAAGAGTCTTAATGGATAATAATTAAAATATACATTAAGAGAAAAGTAAGGGAAATCTGATCATGAGACACCACAACAAATTGACAATCATTTTACATTCTGGAGGAATAAGAGTTTATTCCAAAGGTTGGAAAATGTTCAGGTTTTGCTAGCTCTTCTTCATCAGAGGATGAAACAGATCATGTCTGCCATGTAGGTACATCCATTAAACAGTTGAGAATATCTACCTGATCTGAAACAAACTGAAGTCAATAGAAACCTTTTCAACTGACTTCAGTAATGAACTTTGTCAAACAATCAATTCTGCCTGGGCAGTTCCTGCTGTCTTGATTAGTTAAAAACATGATAAAACTTTGTCAAAGAAATATTTGGAAAACAATCTTTTGCACTGCAAGAAATACAAAATCTATTCGCTGCTTTTTGCTTTCAACGTGAGTCTTGAAAGTATCTAGATGTACTTTTTAAGGCAATCATCAGCGAATCTCAACACCCACTTTAACGATATTCTAGAAAAAGAAATAAAATCCTTACCCCAAAACTTTGGTGGCCATGTGATTGGAGAGTAAGTACTGTTTCTATCCATAACATCCAAATAACAAATACAGAATGGTACGTCCACAGAGGAGCAATGGGTTTCTGAACGTTTGAGATTTAGCAGTAGAAGCAATGCTTTTGTGCTGCCAGAGAACTGTGTTGTTTGCCTGAAAGGAAATGGATGTATCACGTTTCCTGCTTGTGGACTCAAATTAGCAAGTACTCGCCTTATCTTGGAACACCACATGGTTCCCGAGACGGGGAAGTAGTTTCCTTCTCGTCATTTCCTCAGCCAGAGCAAATTGACTTAGAACAATACCAAATCTCCTCCTTCTCTGAAACTTTTTGAACCCCAAAAATGTCCAGAGATAGAGAGATGAAAATTCCTTTCTCTTTCCTTTAATGATTTTCTATGTTGAAGACCTTCCTTAAACATTCAAAAGCACTTGTATTCAGTGGGAATTTTCAATGAGGAAAAAATGGGTCAAGAGGCTTTTAATAAACACCCTTTCATTGGTATATTAATTTAGGGTATGAGGATTGTTAAGCATTAGCCATTGTTCCTCAGCTAGTTTGAGGAACTAGCTGGGCTTGACAGTGTAACTGTAGGCATTAATATTTTAATGAGTGTACTTCAAATTTCCTTTGACAATTATTTTCCTTTCCACACCCCATTCTAAAATATTAGTTCTCTGGAACACAAACAGGCTTTGAGCTAATTGTTTGGACAGTTTTAATACAATGCAGTGTTAATTCCCTGTTGGAATTTGCAGGTACTGCTGCTAAATATAACAAATAGCAATAATAACACGCTTACAAAAGAAAATAGTCAAGATATCTAATAACACAGACCCAGAATTAATGGAGAATGTATGGGGATCAATAAAATATGTAATTTTGTATTTATGTGATAAATTCTGTAGGACCTGATTTTAACTATTTTCCTCCTAAATATATTGCAGATAATGGATGTCCATAAACATTCTGCTATGAATGTCAAACCTCTGTTCTCTGAAGAGTTGTATGAGGTTTTGTTTTGCCCATTGTTTAAAAACAAACAAACCCAGAATCAGTTATATCTATTTTTCACAATGAATATCAGGAATCCCAAAAATTTAAGAATACTCCAATCTTAAGATTTGGATCTGGCATAATTTTAATGTTGAATCTTGTTTTCTTTTGTTTTCTTTGGGACTTTTTTTACATGAAACAAATTTTTAAAAATACTGAGTAAAGATACTCTGATGGTTAGTGGAAGACTGACAGCTTTCAAAGCTGGTGCTGAAAATGACTTCTCCAAATACTGAGTTAACCACCTGAATGAAAAAGATCTGATTTTCAGATGTATGTGAACAAGATACAATTTGATAAGAAATGCTGGGATTATTTAGTTTTGTTGGGACACAGATACCAGAGCAGATGATATAGAATAGATGAAAATACAATAAAACTGAATTATTGTAAACTGTAAAATGAGAAAATTTAGTGATTCTAGTCTACTGAATGCATCTATTGAGACAATCATTGTAAAACAGAATTAAACACTGACATTTTTCTTTATTGAGAGGCTCTTTTCCTGAAAATAAAATCATCATAACTCGAGGTAACCTCATGGATAAAAATGCTCATCACCGTTCATTATACTGGCCAGTACAGAATCATAGAATCATAGAATGTTGAGAGTTGGAAAGGACCTTAAAGATCATCTAGTTCCAACCCCCTGCGATGGGCAGGGACACCTTTCACTAGACCAGGTTGCTCAAAGTCTGGTCTTGAATACCTCTAGGGTTCTAGGATCCACAGCTTCTCTGGGAAACCTGTTCCAGTGTCTCACCACCCTCACAGCGAAAATTTTTTGTCTGATATCTAATCTAAATCTACCCTCTTCCAGTTTGAATCCATTACCTCTTGTCCTATTGCTACATGCCCTTTCAGAATGTCCTTCTCTGGCTATCTTGTAGGCCTTCTTCAGATACTGGGAGGCTGCTATAAGGTATCCCCAGAGCTTTCACTTCTCCAGGTTGAACAACCCCAACTCTCTCAGTCTTTCCTTGTAGGAGAGATGTTCTAGCCCTCTGATCATCTTTGTGGCCTTCCTCTGGACCCACTCCAACAGATCCACATCCTTCTTGTGCTATGAGGACTCCAAAGCTGGACACAGTACTCCAGGTGGAATCCCACCAGAGCAGAGTAGAGAGGCAGAATCACCTCCCTGGACTTGCTGGCCATGCTTCTTTTGGTACAGCCCAGGATATGGTTGGCTTTATGGGCTGCAAGAGCACATTGCCAGCTCATGTTGATCTTCTCATCCACCAACATCCCTAACTCATTCTCCTAAGGGCTGCTCTCAATCCATTCTCTGCCCAGGCCGTATTTGTGCTTGGGATTGCACTTGGCCTTAAACTTCATGAAGTTTGCATGGGCCTACCTCTCAAGCCTGTCCAGGTCCCTCTGGATGGCATCCCTTCTCTCCAGCATGTCAACCTCACCATTAGCTTGGTGTTGTCGGCAAACTTGCTGAGGGTGCACTCAACCCACTGTCCATGTCACTGACAAAGACTTGAACAGCACCAGTCCCGATACCCTGAGGAATGCCACTCATCACTGGTTTCCACTTGGACATAGAGCCATTGACCACAACTCTTTGATTGCGACCATCCAGCCAGATCCTTATCCACC
>KZ506122.1:321926-340565 GCA_002844005.1 Limosa lapponica baueri
CTGCTACAGGAGCTAATGCAACCCAAGGCAGGTGTTTAAACAATATGCTGTTACAAGACAATCACTTTGTGGTCTTAAAAAAACCTTCTTCAAATGGTATGAAAGCATAAAATTTTTTTTTATCAATCTTCTATTAGGTTCTGGGTTACACCATTGTTTCTATAAGGCTCTTAAACTCATTTTGGCTTGTGGGAGTCGTGGAGTTTTGTAAATTCCCTGTAGAGAGACTCCATAGTGCAGGAAGAGCTAAGGTGGGAAAGCAAGCAACGTGGTCATCCATGAAGGCACATTACGATGGAAAGGAACCATAGTTGTTTCTAGTAATCACACACTCCTGAAAAGCTTCAATATGCACAGGTCAAAGTATTTTAAAGTCCTTGTTTTATGTAAAGTTACCAACAACTGAGTGTCATCTGTAATTTTAATAACTTCCTTATGTTAGCACTATGCACAGAATGCTGTGTGTTGGGTCTTTCTGGATTGTCCTTCCTTCTTCCCCTCCTCCCCACCCCCTCCCCCCAGTTCCCCACCTTAAGTTTTGGCTCTTCTTTTCCTTTTTTTTTCACATCCTAGCATTTCTTTTCCATGCCACGCTTGCAGTAGCCATTAATCAAACAGTAGGGTTTTTTTTCCCTGTTTAGCCGATAGGCACTTTGTTAATATGTACCTTCATCCGTCATTTCCTTTGGTTGGTTTCTAAGTCAACAGTACCAAGAGCCACAGTTTAACATTAAGCTAAGCTGATTTAACACATACCTGCTATTGAAAGCTTCACTGCATGCGTGTCCCCAACTTTTTTTTCCACCACTGCTCTGTCTGCTCTTACCTTTGACTTGAACCAGCCAAAAATTGGTTTGTAGAGGTCAGGTGAGCTCCTGGCAAAAGGGCAAACGGCAGGATCTCCCCTTTCAGTGCCACTTACCATTTTACCATCTGCACAATCAAACTGCAGCTTCGTATTTGTAAATGTAAGCGAGATGGAAAAGGTGTGGTTGATCAAGAGGGGCACGCTGCGCACCTTGCACAGTTGAGTTTTACTCCAATATTACAAATACTGCCCTGGTTAAGGTTTACTTCTGTCCAGTTTGCTGGTGTATACTGGTTCCGTGTAGTCCTGCTGCTGCTGCCTTTTCTTTGCAATTTTTTACTCTCTGAAACATCCCAGCTTGATTCCTGCAGCTTTCTTGGATTTGGAAGATTCTTGCATTACAAAAGATGCTAGTGTAAATTATTAGTCTCTCTGGTGAGTAAATCTTGTAATTTAGGCAATTCATTACATATTGGCAGTGTTCTAAGGGAAAATAGACTCTCTTGACTCTATTGACTCTGTAGACTATTATGACCTGAAGGCCAAGTAAATCTAAGTGATGACTTGGGAATCTGAGCAGCATTGTAGCCCATGTGTTACTTCACGGGAGGAATTCAAGCAGGATTAAAATATTATTTTTTTCAGTGTGAGAAAATGTAAGTTAATATTTCTTCGGAACAAAATATTGAAATACAAGATTTATGTGTGAAGGTTAAGACAGCTGGAAAAACATTATAGCTGAGAAGGAAGTCATTAAAGAGTAAAAAAGAAAGAGAAAAGAGATCAAGTGTTTTCATTTACTGCAACAAAAACATGTGAAAAGGTTAGGCTGCAGCCAGAGGTATTCAGGTTAAATATTAGTTAACATTGGATAAGGAAAGTTGCTAAGGCTAGCTGTGAAATCACCATTGCTAGAAGTATTTAATTCTGGTTTATGCATATGGAAACAAGTCCTGCAAGAATCCACTTCAGGTCTCTTCTGACCCAAGTATCTGATAGTAATGTTCTGATCTATTGCTGGCAGAGACAAGTTCGGAGCTACCTGTAGATGTTGCAAAACCATAGGAGAAAAATGACAAAACATTTAACTAGTAGTACACATGACTAAAGTCTGCACTGAATTCTAGGTATCATGTTGTATTAGAATGTTTTGTCATATATAGAGCAGTAAGTATCTCTGTGAAAGGAACCATATGATGGTGCAGGGTTTTTTTTGCTGCAGTTAGCTTTCATTTTGTGTTCTCCTCAATGAGAACACAGTCCTGGGTCAGTCTGCACAATGCAGCGTTTGTTGAGTGCAGCATTTGTTTGATTTTTAGAGTTTTTCCTTTGTTAACAAATTCCATGTTAGTGTTTTAAAATAAAATTTAATTTTTTTTTTCAAGTCAACATTGTAATCTCATTGCTTTTGCTTTTCTACTGCTTTTTCTCCCCAAATCAACACATTTCTACTTCCTTTTTTTCCTTGTTTGCACTTTTGATGATCACAGCAGAGTTCTAACAGGTTGGCAAACTAATCTGTGCTCCTCTTTCCACTTGGTTGATGGTCAACCAGGATAAAAAACACTAAAGATCACACAGGTGATATAAATGTCAAACATATTTACATTTGAATTGCTACTTAAGAAAAATCAACATATTTTTACAGTTTTCATCTGGGGCAAAATATATATTTAGTGCAAAAAACCGTTGATGTGGTCATGTCTCATACTGAGATTGCTTTCATTTGGTTCTAGAGGAACACGGTTCAATAACTGAATTGCTACTTAAGAAAAATCAACATATTTTTACAGTTTTCATCTGGGGCAAAATATATATTTAGTGCAAAAAACCGTTGATGTGGTAGTGTCTCATACTGAGATTGCTTTCATTTGGTTCTAGAGGAACACGGTTCAATAACTGAAATTCTTCTCATTATTTACTATTAAAACACTGAGGACAGGATTCATTAGCCAAAATGCAGGAGGCACAATGCAAGAGGAAAATCCTCCTTGGTTCACTTTACAGGCAGTGGTTAAAAATGGTGCTTCTGAAATATCGTGGATATCCAAAATATGTCAGGCGAGTTGTGTTTTATATGAAACTGTCTTCAACAGCTCCACTCTGCTCATTCTAGTTTGACAAGTTCATATGTAGGCATCCACGCTGCAGCTGTTTAACGTTGGTTGTGATAAGTCCCTGTCTGAGGCTCAAAAACTGTTTTCAGTTAACTTTATCTTAAAATAACATCTGCCATATTTGTTACTGGTGTGAAAGGGGAGGTATTTCAAGAATTCTAAGTAGGAACAATAACGTGTCAATTTTGAGGGTTTAGTGAAGATAAAAATTTTAAGAAGCAAAATATTACAGTGATGAGTATTTTTGAGATCACCCCCTCTATTCTGACAGGCCGCTAGACAGACAGTTATTTTAGTAATAGTGTTGGGTTGAGGGTATCAGGAAGCAGAATATCTTTGAAGCATTATGATGTCAAGTTTTTCTGTTCAGGTTATGATATTTGTCATTTGTCAGTTTTGTGACTTGTAAATCATTTCCTGTTTATATTAGAGTACACTGCAGGCTTGAAAAATTAAGCTTTATCTTCTCACAGTTGGGCTGTAGTATCTTCCTGCAATGCATCGTGTACATTTTGGTGTATTATTACATTTAAACATGACAAATTGTTGTCATCATCATAAATAAACCTCCCTTTTGGAATGCCACCCCAGTTGTTTTTTAATACTAGAGGAACAGAAAGCTGCAGAAGGACATATCTCTTGGCCTTAGTTACTAATTAATAACCATTAAAATAGTTTTGTAGAGGAATTATTGCTGGCCATGCTTGTATACTGACGTAGACACTTCTGTAGTATAAAGGGAAAATATTTCAGTGAGAAAGTTCTACTGTTTTCCTATAATCCTTTTTTGCCCTTTTGTGGAAATCAGAAGTTTCACCACCTTTAATTACCAGAATGATAATATACTTCAGAGAATATACTTGAAGGTAGATAAAACACACAGATTAAAAAAAACAAACCTAATAATTATTAGCGATTTATTCCATAGACTATTTCTAGAATGCAGGTTTTGTTTTGCACTTTAGATTTCATTTGCTTAAAAATATCCTAGTTTCTGTCACAAAGCTTCTCCTTGTGAGTCATATCACAGAATTCTAATTTTAGACTCGCACTGAGGTTTTTTAGATGGTAGTTGTGTGCATCCAAGTGAATCGTCTATTATTGTGTGCAAGAAAACAGGCTACTTGTTCTGTCTTTCATCTAAAATGAGGAGCCTTATGAGGGAAGTGTCAACAACCTATTAAGAATCCAATAGTCTATTTAAAAAAGAAGAAAGGGGGAAAAAAAGAAACAACAAAAAACCAAAACCAACAAAAACCCCAAACCACCCAAAAAACCCCTGGCTCTTTGGAATTTATTTCTCAGCAGTAAGCCAAGAAGAGATGTTTGAAATACATTATGTTTTACAGGAAGTTATAACTGATTACTTAATGACACAGCCAATGTTTATAGACAAATTCTGGTCGCTTATTTTTTGGGGATGTATGTTTTATTTTTCTCATTTATTAGTAGACTTTGATTTGCAGCCAGCCCACATGTAATGTTCTTTTCAGAAGGTGTGTGAAGGAACTAGGGCTAATTGTAAAAGCTAACCTCCGTCCTGTGCATTGAAACAGATCCTGGTTTATTTTGGCTTCTCAGTTGATTATTTTAATTCAATATCAGAACTGTTAGGGAACTAGTAGAATAGCATCCCAGTGTTTCAGGATGAGTAACCTCCAGGTAAGCGTGGAAGAAGGGTTAATGCCAGGTTACTACACGGTGAGGACGGTTCCTCTTGGGCTCCATCCAGCCCAGCCCTGGCACAGCTTGCCTGGAGGGCAAGCCCCCACACCTCAGCTTGCTCTCCCCTCTCTCTCTGCTTCATCTGTCTCTCATGCTCCCACTGCTGAGGAACCATCGCTGTTAACATCCAGTGTTGTGGAATGTTGTTTGGCATTTCATTACATGGAATGTAAATATTATCGTACTAAGAGACATCATTCATGAAACTTCTTTTACTATACTTTCACCAGACTTTTTATAATTACATTTCAGTATTTGTTACATAGTCTTAAGTACTTCTAAGAGGATTATGCCCTCACTGATGCACATTGGTTTAAGTGTCTATGGAGAATGTATGTAATCTTTTTATAACACTGTTAGGCTTGTCACACAAACCTGCAAAACCTATGAAACTCTAAGATAAAGACTGTCATTGTGTTCACCCTGATGTGAGGTATATCTGGAACATTTAATAACATCTTGTATCCACATCGCCATTGCCATGGAATGAATTACAACTTAGTTTACCCAAATCACTGATTAGCTTTTTAGCTATGCCAGTTTAATTCCCAGGGAAAATTCATCCTCCCCTTTCAGAGAGGCCAAAGGCCTGTACAAATGTGGTGTACCGTTCCTATGCTTTCTATATGTTAGTCATACAGGGCAGCTGGCGTAACTTGCCATAACTGCACAGGCTGTCATGCCTCTACCAGCTTTCTTGGAGGTTATCAGTGGTGTACCTGGAGAGGCACAGCTTCTTCACCATGCAGTGCCAAAGACCTTATGTCTATGTGGACTTTCTGCACATCTTTACTCAAGGCGCTATTGCGAGAAAGCTGCTCACTTCCAGACCTTGTGAATGCAGCAGCTGTTCTGTAAAGGCTTTATCTTAAGCTCATTAAAACAAAGGAAAAATCTTCTTTCCATAAGGTGAAGGGAATGAACTACAACAGCAATAGTAGGTGAAGAGTATTACTGTTAGCTTTCCGGTTTTGGAGGGAAAAAAAAGAAACCACCTTATGTACAAGATCACAGTATTCAAGAAGATACGAGGCCAAGCCAGTGGTGTAGCAAAGCAAAGTAAAATATTTACTTGCTTATAGTGCCTAATAGATGGAAAAAGAAAAACAGCTGTCTTAGGAATGGAGACTGTGCTTTTCAGACTTGACTGTTGATAAGAAATTATGGTTATTTGTGGTAATTTCAGGTTTTGAACTGTCCTTTCACTGTCCCAAGTAAATTAAAGTAAATCATTGTTACAGCTGAGTCTGTGTAAAGACCCATCTCTCCATTCTGTTTGTTTTGGCCAGGGTTTTGATTTTATTGTCTCATTTGCCAAACCGTCCTTAGACTTTTCCAGGTTCAAGTGGTGCAGCCATTCCTGGTACTGAGTCAGAACTGAGACTGCAAACTGATGCTTGTTTAGTAGTTGCAGATACAGATGAATTTTCTCTCTTACTTGCCTCCTGTTAACAACAACGATGATGAGTAACACCACCTGTTTAGCTCCACTGGGTGTTTCAGAAACACTATGTGGTTTTTCAGAAGAGAATCAAGAATCAGTATCACCAATTACAACAGTTGTGAGCTATTTTGCCAGTGACTGTACCAGCCCAATCATTCTCTGTTATTAATTGGATTGGCTCCATACCCGAGTGCTATTCTCCAGCCTGAATGCTGCAGTTCTGTTCACACATGGGTGAAGCTGATGTGCCTTGTTATAGTGGGAAGGACAAGAAATACCTTTTAATGGAAGTCACAAAGCTTGTGCTCCCATCCAGATGAGGAGAGAAATATTTGGGACAGGACCCTTTGCTGAGATTTGCAACCCAGCTTGTATTTGTTTGCTTAGTGGAGTGCGTCGTCACAGAAACTCGGGCCATGGTGGGGTGAGGTGACCAGTCAAGTCTGTGGACAGGAGAGACAGAGGTGACACCATCCAATGACCAGTCACAAATCAGTGAAAAAGCAAACATGATCAAGCTGCTGTGTTAGCAGAGGTCTTCTGGGCGTAATGCTTTGTTAGCAGATGTGAGTCACAGTAATAAAACATGGATAATCATACCCTGATTTGAGACTGATTAGACAGGACATAAGGCTAATTAACCTGGATTTCTGGCTTCTTTGCATTACTGAAGTTACAGGAAGAATAAGATTTGAAAAGGCATTTGGGCACTTAGACATAGATATTGCCATAAAAAGGCATGATGTGCAATTTTTTATACCTCTTTAGATGCCTTTCTTCAACTTCAAAGACTTAAATACTTTATAATCTAATCCATAAACATACAAATAGAGTGGATGAAAAATCTTCATTGGTATTAAAAATTTAGAAATTAGAAATTTATTATTTGCAAATGTATTTAGTACTCTAACATAGATAATATTTCTAAACCTAAATACTTACTTATCAGCAGTTGTGAGCTGAAGTCAGTGAGCTATCATGGACCTACTAATTCTGTTCTTTAGTGCAATGTCCATGATATAAAAGTGAAGCTGTGTGACAATGTTGTTTACATCTCTAAAATACGTATCCGTCCTACCAAAAACCAATAGCCATAATGAAAGATTGAATTGTTGCTTTTAAACTTTTTTGAATACAAAGCTCTGAATCTTACTGTAAAGCTTCTGCTTCCCAAAGAGACAAAAGTTCATTTTGTTTTTTTATTCTGACTGACTGTCTCAGGAGCAGAAAATCTGCTGCTTCTCCATGACAATGTACCGTGGAAAGGAGAAGACTTTAGTTGTATAACTTGCTTTCTTGGTCTTGCTTTCCAGAATTGCCTTTTGTTTGGACACTTTGGTGAGCTTGTACACAGCTTCATTGCATAATACTTCTTTCATAATCCTGAGCCTGCCTTTTCATTTCTGTGGTTACTAGGAAAACTGGAGGTGTGACCAACTGCCAGAAGTGATTTGAATAAATAAAAGGAATCATGAACTATTAATTGTTGTGTTTACATCCAGTTTCTAAGAGACTAATAGTTCATGCTCACTGTCTCTGTGTGTTTGTATTTGAGATCTTGGGCACGTTCAAATCCTGTGTTCCCTGGGGAAACTTGTGTCTGCACAAAAATACTACACTTCGTATTTATATTTATCAGTAAGATGTCTTCACGTTTGAATAGGAAATGACATACATTTATGAATGAGATTAGATAATGGGGTGCCATTGAGCTAATTCTTAAGTAGTCAGGAAGAATAAATCAGTTCCTAAAACTCTACTGAGTTGGTTAAGTTCCAGTTTGGAACTACGAATCAGGTGCGCATTTATCTATGAATGGGTATCAGGTGCACATGTACCTACCAGTAGCTACTAACAGCTGTTTCTGTGTCTTATCAATAGCTGGTTGTTCCTATTGAAGGCCCAAAATAGCGGGAACTCTGGCAGGAATAGGAAGTAGCTTGAAATTTGGCATAAAAATTGCAAGTTACACATTCAGCAGCATGTTGAAGAGTCATACAGTAAGTTTCAACAGTATATTTTCTTCAGATTTTCTACATTATTATATATTAATAACCAAACATTTTGGAAATTGTATAGGCTGCAGTGCTTTTTTAAAAAAAAATAATAATTTATTCTTGGCATAGTTAAAATGGCAAACCTCACAGTTGCAAATATGCAGCTATTTATAACAACAGGCATGACAATACAGTAATTGTTCTCTGACTGAAATGCAAGCTGCCAGCAGATTTATACTTTGAATGAGACCAAATCTGAAATCTATGCCATTTCTCTTGTAGACTTCAGTGGCATGGTTAATTAACATGACATTAGTGTCAGTGGTTAAGGAGCTCGGGTTATTCTCACAGGCTTGTTATGAAGTTTATAAGTACCAAGCTGAATTATGGTAATGTCACAGGTAATGCAAAAGAAAGAGATAAACAGATTTACATGAAAATGTGCATTGAACTTTCTTAGTAATGAAGGAAAAGGCTGGAGTCAATTGATCAAAATTCTGGACCTTTCGCTGCTTTTTGTTGCTACAGGAGAAAGACTAAAGCACAGAAATCGGAGCTGAGGGGAAAATTAAATGGCCTTAAAGAGAAAAAGCCTATTTCATGCACACAAAAATGTTTTTTTAATGTTTTCTTCGCATCTACCGGCAAGATAAACTTGTTATTAAAAGTTAGGTAAAAAGCTATGAATAATGTTTACAAAGAAAGAGAACAAACACACACATAGGAATATATGTAGAAGTGAAAGAAAAAGTGAAAGCAAAAGGTACCCATACAGCCTTCTGATAGGTAGAACTTCTGAAAAAAAAATAGTGAGGAAAGGAGACTGGATATTGAGAACAGCCATAACATTGCCTTGAAAAATGAAAATGGAGAGAGAAACTGCTTGACGTCTCTGAACATAAAAAATACCATGGCAAGAGTTTTAACTGTGTTATTGGTTGTGAACTGTCTCACTCAATCAAGTTCTAAGAGCACGTTTGTCCTAAAGTTTGGTTTTATTCTGGTAGCTTATTGTGGAGGCACTGTACAATATGTGCTAGGAAAAGGCATATTTGCGTGCCTCTGAGGACTCATCTCCGTGAGAAATCAAAGCTAGATTTCTGACTATGGTCTTGGGCATTCTATTTAAAAATCTGTACACTCAAAAAGGAGTCGTCTTTCATCTGAATTAGTAATTTTAGTTCTGAGTACAGTCAAAATGTCTATACCATCATTACTTGCTGCTCTCTGTCAGGATTTGACTGTTTGCTAATTACTGGGCCATGGGTGGATGCTGTGTTATGCTTCCCTGATCCTGAAGCATTCTCTTGCACTTGCTCTGGGGACAAGTTCTGAGTTCTGAGCTGTTCATTAGTCTGTTAAAGAAGTACCTCCATTTCTTCTCCATTCCTGAGAAAGGGGCCCTGTTTTCTAGGTCACTACTTCAGTTTTCAGATAATTTGAAGCCCTGATTCCATCTAATTAGACTAGTTTCAGTCTAGTCAGTTGTTACCTTCTCGTTTTCACTGGCCTCTTTTACTAAAACTTATTGCTTGGGTTCCTTTACACTATCAAACTGTCAATTTAATTACATCTTTTATGAAGAAATTACTTGGATGAGAGAAAGTTATTTTAGCATTATCTAAACTTCAACTTTTTTTACCTTTTTGCTGCAGAATCAGAAAGAATTAAAAGCTTGTTAATAGCTGATATTTGCATATAATTAATAATGTGCAATGATCATTGGTTCAGATTTATTTTTTAGGCATTGTCATCTAGATTTATATCTTGGCATAGAAACATTTAACCTGAGATGCTGAGATCTAACGATACAACTCAATAGCTTCTCACTGAAAGCCATATGCTGCATTTACATGACCTCTTTCATTCTGTCTCAAGCCAGTGCTACAGGATGCTGATCATCTGTTCTCCAGAAAATCTTTTTTCCTCCGTGACTGGACAGAATTGGTGGCTGATTGCCAGCAATGCTGGACATAAGCTGCTTTGGCAGATTTACCCTTTTAAAGCTGTGCTTTATTTGGAGAGAAAATTTTCTCCTGTCCCCCACACAAAAAGCAAAACCAAAAAAAACCCAACCAAGCCTTCAGAATGAGACTGAGATAAACCTAGTGCTAAAGAGAAAAAAAATCACTATGGCAAATTAATCCCAAGCTTAAGATTTTTAAGTTCACTAGGTCTCTGTAACCACAGTGAGGACTGACTGTGCTTTGCTGTTCACTAATAAAGATGAAATCAGATTAAGTTGTTGGCTAGTGATATAATGTATAATATAATTTCTCTAGTTTCCCTTTGTCCTCCCATCTTAACATCAATATTAAGAAAATGTATAGATCTAAACTTTTTCCTGCAATTTAGCGTGAAATAAAGATTGAAAATCTAGTTGATATACTAGTATAAGCCTCTTGCTGCTGTCTAAAAACCATGCAGGGCTTGCAGCTGATGTGTTGTCCTTGAGGAAGAAGCTAGGTAGTTTGGTGAAGGCCGAGATAGACATTTTGGAGAAGACAGCACAAGATGAACCAGATGAGACTGTGACCTAACCTGAAATATTTCATAACTGTGAAGGCAGAAGAGTTTGTGATCACCTTATCCTGATCACCTTCATGATTTCAGAATTCAGTCCTGAGTGATGGTGTGTCTTTTGTGAGCACGTAAAGGTGAGAAATGGAGTGGAAAAGGGTACAAAGAATCTCTTCTCCCTTTGGCAGGTAATACCAGATAGATTAACATTACACTGAAGTAAATGTGTGTGTGTGTGTGTGTGTATGTGTGTTCATAGATGTAAAAGGCTGGATGCCTATGAAGGGACAGACCTCAAACTCTCAAACTGGTGGTGCATGGTGCATTTCACTGATTTCTCTTGTGCCTGCTCAAAGGTAGTTGCAGGTTGAGCACCTGCTGCATCAAGTCATCTAGACAAAAAGTACACAAGACTGTGCTGGGAAAATGAAAAAGGGAACACATAAAGGCATAGAAAGGAGGAAGTTGTCCAAATGAACAAGTTCCTTTTACCTCGTACGATACTCAGTTTGCATTTTGTAAGTCAAGATTGCCTAATATAGTAAATTTACAGAAATAGCAGAAGTTGTTCTCCTCAAAGGCAGCAGCTCTCAACATGGACTTAGTGGAGGCCAGATATAATGAAACCATACTGGAAGGGAAAGTATAACTTCATGCTGTGGAGTTAAGTGTCGTAAGGGCTTCATGAATGCTTGCTTGTTGGCAGGAGTTTGTATGGATGGGAATCAGGAAAAGATCCCTTTGCTCGTTTACCCTCTGCTAATCAGGTTTTGGGACAGCTTGAATACTGAACTTTGAATATGATATGCAGTATGATACATATCTTAATTTTTGTACTGATGTTTGTTAATAGGAATACTGTGCTTCTGCACATTTCTTTCAGCAAGTCCTGGGTTCCTGGTGGCCACTTTTAGATCTTCAGTCTGGAATTAAAATCTTAAGCAGTGTGAAGTTGGAGATTTCATTTAACAAATTCCTATGTAAATCTATGTATATGTACATACATAATAAAGAAACTGACACAGATGTTTCAAGTCTAGTTGATCAAATTATTATGTAAATAAAAAATGTTTAGCACATCCCAAACATAAAATAAGAGTACTTCATGGAGTACGTAGTTCATTATCTAATTGGCAAAGCCTGAACACAGCAAGTGTAAAAGTGCTGTGATATTATGTTTAAGTTAAGTACTAAAGCCAATTGAAACATCCTGTTATTCCTTCTTATGAAGTAGAGCTCTGCTGAAAAGAAACCGCAACATACTCATAGCAAATTCATAGCATTTTATTGCAATTGTATGATCCTCACTATCATGTTATTTAAGGTTCTCCAAGATTCTAAAGCGTTTATCTTTACAACATCCCTGCTTGGAAAGAAAACCACCTTTTCTTACATCTGTAAAGTCAGTAAATACCTGTTTACGAGTAGATCAAATGCAAGAGGTGCAGGCAGAAGCTAAGTAGCTGCAGATTTCCATGCTCTTCCGTAATTATTTTGTAAAAATTATGACCTATAAATAAACATGATAAACACATTTCTGTATTCCTCCTGCATCTCTGTCATACAGAAATGTGCAGTGACGTTTCATTTAAAAAAAAAAAAAAAGAACAACCAACAACTAGGAAGTGAGATCCCATAAAAAGCCCACAGCTCATAAACACTTAACTGTGGAAAAGGCACCGACCCCTCTCCTGCTTTTATGAGAGTTGTAACTGAGGTCATTGTTGCCCTTTCCAGTCTGCACGGTACTCCACCCATACGTTGTTTTCATGAAGAACTTGAAATCATGACAAAAACATCAGAAGGAAATAATGCTTGTGTTGAATTTATGTTTTGGATTTTTGTTTGTTTTCTTGAAAGGAGGTTCTTCTTCAGATGCTGGTTATTTTTAGGGCTTATGAAACCAAAAGACAATGAACACTGGACAGAGCCAGGAAAGCTGTGAGCAAATATAGTATTGGTGAAACTTGTAGACATAGAATAAATCAGTTGCTTTTGTCCTAAGCACCACCAATTCTGGATAATGGCTTCTTTTAAAACAAAACTATTCAATTGTTGGGACCGTCATGTGGGTGGGTGGTCTTTCTTCAAGAGATCATAAATTAATGTCTTCTGTGACCTTCAGGCAAATGTGACTGTGCGGATTTCTCCCTATGTTTAAAAATACCAAATCCTGTCCTGTTGTAGAACTCTATTTTCCATATGCATTAACAAAAATTAAGCCTTAAGACAATTTTAGAGGGCTACTGAGTTTTTATAGTATTTTAAAAGATTTTATAGTGTTTTATAAAATTTAAAGTACTTTAATTTTTTTATACTACCCTGTTATAATTTAGGTTGCATAGCTGCTTTAATGTAACCTGAGAAGAGCTGAAAACATTATTAGAGTACTACAAAAATGCTGCCACCTCTGATGGTAATGTTAGGTTCTTCAGATCAGTGTCAAGTGGCAAAAAAATTGAGGAACAGGTGAGGTGCCACAAGTTCTTTGGAGGTTTGGACAAATTTTGAAATACAGGAATCACAGGAATTGTAGTGGCAATCCACCCCAGTGCCAGTTAGCCACTGGGTCCAGTGACTGTGATAAAATTTTTGTGGGCAGTATTTGCCTTCTCATGATAGTCAGAACCAATATTAAATAAATTGCAAATTCTGCATATACAGAATTGTGGTTTTGTGGGTTTTTTTTACTAGAGATGATCTGGAAACATTTTCATCAAATTCTATGAATCTTTCTGCTATCAACTGTTTAGAAAGGAGCTGCAGATGAAAAAATATTCAAAGAATCTAGTCTGAATTTGCAAACTGTACGTAAACACACCAGATGACTTTGGAGATACAGGAAAAGATAGTGTCTTATTATCAAAGCAATTTATTAAACCAATGAATGGCATAGATTCTTCCTATATGGGTGCTTTAGGGAAAGGTAACTTCCAAAGAGGGATTTCAAAGCTGAGAGTTTTGACTGCTTGATACTGTGTGATGGACGAGTCATTTCAGATAGGGAGAGCAGCCTGAAAGCAAAGCAAGAGAAATAGATTATATGGAAGATGAGATTGCAGTAAATGGCAGTGCAGGAACAAATGCGAATTTAAAAGATTATGGAGAGCCTTGTATTTTTAGAAAAAATATTTTATTTGAAATGGCAGAAGAATACAAGAGAAGATATCAGGGAAATCACATTGTTGAGAAGGATGCTCAAGAACATTTTTTAGTAGCTGCATGCTACATCCATTACAGACCACAATGGACCACAGAAACAAAATGCAAAGGTGGGTGGGGTAGGATAGGTGAATAGATAGACCAAGTGTGGGTGTTCGTATTGGCTCTAGGGGAAGAAAAAATGTCTTTGGTATTCTAAGATGGTGTAAAGGAAAGTGTGATACTGTAGAATAAAGAAAAAAAAATAATTTCTGTATTATAGCCAACTGAGTGGAGTTAAATATCTCTTTTGGGAACCTTAGTTGTGGCCATGAGGGACTAATATGCAGTCTTCCTTTTAGTGCAACTAGAACACGGTAGAACGCAGAATGCTTCAAAAAACTTTGCTTTTTCCACCTTGAAAGCTTTGGAAATGCTGGAAGTGCAGAATGTACGCTTCCTCCCTAATTTTGAATGATAGTTACCTTTTTCACCTCTGTACCTCTTTTGTGCTTCAGTGTAGCTTATTTTATTGCAGTAGTTTCATTGCCATAGTTCCTCAGGCTGCTTGAAGCGCTCTGCTCAATCAGCAGTTATTTATAAAGGTGACCGCTTGACCTGCATGGCCCTGCCAGATCAGCCTGCCACGGCCTGCTATTGATCTGCCCAGAAATAGAAAGACTGGCTTAGTCTTCAGGATGTTTCTGTTGTCTTTATCTGCAGAGTACATGTGTTTATCATCCAGCTGCTGAGAAGACCAATGCATGCTGTTTATCCAGCAAAATCCTGCATACTTTTATCCAGAAAGATGAAAATATAAATATCACGGGGGGTGGGGTGGGGGTGGTGTTTATTGTTGTTTTGTTTTGTTTTTAAATAAAGTGTACATTATTAGAAAATAATGCCTAGGATCTAACAGCACCTTCACTGACACTCTTGGCCATATGTCCCTGTGTATGGATCTCCTTCTGGTAGGAGCATCTTCTACCGAAAACTTTTGAGGCTGTCCTACAAATCTTTCACAACTACTATTCCTGGCCCATGTGAAAATTTTGGAGCTGCTCTTTTAGGGCACCTCTGAGGCCTCTAAAAGGTTTCTGGAGGACAGGAGAGGTGGGTGCTTTGGCAGTTGTTGCAAAGAGCTGGGGATGGGGCATCCTACAGGAGAGTCCTACCACCCAGACCAAGTCACAGCCAAGTATTTAATAGTTATTTATGCTCAGGATCTATTAAGTGTGATCCTACATAATATCCAAAGAGGGTTTATTTTAAATAGTAACACCATATTAAAAGATTAGTCTCTTACTACAATAAGCAGTATTCTTTACTGTGATTTAGCTATAAATAGCAGTGTGTCTGCATATTTAAATTTTAAAAATTTGTAAATATCAATAAGCTGTTCAATACAAAACAACTGGAGAAGGTAATTCCCAAATCAATGCATTGCTACTTGTACAGCACTGGTCCTTGGTTACACTTTTCTAATATTCTGGTTTTTTAGACTCATTACTGAGTCATTTACATTTCTCCAGATTTTCTTTATAATACTGTCAACACAGTGTGTGATTTTTTCAGGGGAATTTGAAAACTGGGTTATTTCCTCTAGAAAGCAAACTGTTATTAATTATCCAAATATTTAATTAAAATTATCAAATCAAGTTTTCATTTGTAAATTATCATTTACAAATTTTTAATTATTGTCAGCAGATTTTGAAGGGAAAGATTCGTTCATACAAAGCAATATTTAATTATTATTATTATTAATGCTTCTTCAACACTGTTGGAGGCATGTTTTTCTACCTCAGCATCCAGAAACTAATGCAAAGAAGTATGTGTGTTAGTCAAGAAGAAAACCCAAAGAATTATTTGTATTGATACAAAAAAAGATGTTTCAGCTGAAAATCTTAGTTCATCTATGTCTCCATTCTTATAGATGAAAGATGTTTATAACTTGTAGGTTCAGTGACAGAAACCCCACCAAGAAAGCCATATACAAATATAATTGTATCACAGTAATGATTATCATAATTGAAAAACACTGTCTCAGGGAGGCCTTCTAACAAGATGGATGGAGAAATTGCTACCGTATGAAAAAGCAGTGACAGAGTAGGCAGCGGAGAGATACATTTAAGATGCTTGTTTCCAATGGGAAGGATTAAAAAGTGGGACTCCAGAACTGTGGTGAGGAATTAAAGACATGAGGAGATACCCTGCCGCTGAGGAGATGCTAGCCGATTTCTGAGACTCGGAAGCCACACTGGGAATCAGAAGGGAGTATGTACAACAAAGCCGGGCCCTAAAGAAAATGCAGGTCAAGCTGGAGCTACGTCGGGTGGGGTAAATGGTCACAAGGATCAGATCTAGGTTGGTGGGAGCAAGCAATAAACAAAAGGAGTAGCATTTGAGCCAAGTGGCAAATTGAACATCTAGGAACAGCTGGTGAGATGACTCAGCTGACATTTGGGGAAACCCTTTATTCAAGCTCACAGCCCAGGCTTATAATGCTTATCCCTGCTTTCAGTTCTCATTTGCTGGTAGAACCTGACTGCTGAGGCAGAGCCTGACAAAGGCTGAAGAAGAACCATTACACATTTATCTATTTCCCTATTTATTCTTTGTGCAGAAACTGCATTTTCAAATGGAGATTTAAGGTGGGTTTTGTTTTTCTTGGTTTTTTTTTTTTTTAGTACTGGAATTCTGTCTGAAGTATTATTAACACTGAATTGGTCACTAAAATAGTTATCTCTTTCCTGAATTAACATGTGGATATGCACACATATATCTTAGTTGTGCATTCATCTATACATGCATGAACATGCATATAAGCTGAAGGATATTACCCAGAAGCACTGGCAGAGACACTGTCATATTTTATTATTCTTGTCTAAAATGTTATTTGCTGTGGGGGATGAAGGGAAGCTGTAATCAAACAGTTTGTTTTATACAGACACATGCAGCTCTCAATCAGATTTTTTAAATGGGGATAATTTCAAGGTTACTTAGTATGGCTGCAATACTTTCAACTTGTAATACACCCCACTGTTTATTTTTTAAAGGCTATATTTTTAACTTGAATCCCTAGAGCCATATCCATATTTCTGTACCTAAATACAAGTGGCCTCATTTTCAGAAATTTAGAGCACCTTCAGCCCCATTTGACATCACTGAGATTCCTGTCCTTCTCTAATAGTAAAAAACGAAGGTACCTGCAAAATGTCCCATCATGCACTCCCACACTAGCATTAAAACACCGAAGTTTTAATATCCTCTGCCTCTCAGATCGTCTTCATGCTCTATTATGTTGATTCATCAGGAAGGCAGACCAGTTTTGACCTTGATGGGATGTGACAGCACGTTAGGACTCTGCTTGCTTTTACACTGGAAAGTGCTAAACCCCACCATTTTGCATTCCCTATTTCTGTATGAAAGCTTAAGTAGTTTTAATTGCCACAGCAATTGTCTATCTGTTTGTTTATTCTTTTGCTGGTTTTTCTAAGAGTACACACCCAAAATCTATGGATGTCGTCCAACTTGGCTGAGCCTTAGCACAAGATGGATCATTTTGCACATTCAGTTGTTCATATTTCCCAGTTTAGCTGTTCAGAATTATTTTTTTTTTAAACACATTTTTAAGTTGTGAAGCTCTATGATTTTCTTGTCCAGGGAGATAACAGATATCCAAAAGTTTGGAATTAGATTTTTAAAAAGTATATAAAAGCAAACATAGTAACTTTTCCCTCTTTTTCCCTTTCCCAAGCCTGTTCCATCTAGGAAGAATTATGAATGTTTTCAAGGGTTAGCAAAATCTCTTGTTAAAATTTACTTCAAAGGCAGTATTTGTAATAATATAAACAAAAATAATTGTTGTGGGTTTTTATTATCTAGGCTTTAGTGTTATTTAAAACACAAATTTAAAAAAAAACACCCGACTGTTACTTGCGCAATTCCTTGCATAAATCCAATTCTATGTTTGTTTTCTAGCCTCCTCATTTTCTGCCTCTTTTTCCAATGTTTGATTGCATTATGTTTTACCTAATGCAAAGACTTATATAAGGTTGGAAATAACCTCAGTGAGGGTAAGTCAGCATTGCTCTGTTTCACTTGGGTAGATTGCTGAGGAGCTGGCCTGTATCGTTATGCACATGGAGCTAATGATATCAGAGGGACTACTCATGTGTTAAAGATTGAGGCAGACCCTTTGAGCAGGCACTGTGTGTTTTGACCATGTCCATATGGCACCTACCAAATGTTTGTATTGTTAGGGCATAATGCTAATATGCATCCTAAAAATATAAATATGCTTGATTAGAATTAGAAATGGGAGTTTTCTAGAGGCACCCTACTAAGCTAAACATACTGTATTAAGGCCACTAAAGAGCATAATACAGTAAATTGGTGTCCTAGAAATGACTGGAGCTTTTTCGCACAGGATTACCTTGCAGATTGGATCAGTCAGTAATGATGCCTGGCTGGGCCCGCACTCTGGGAAGGTCTCAGCAAAGCACTCCGGAGAAGTTACAGAATTAAACACTTCCTCCCGAACTCCTCAGCCACAATGCTCTGCCTGTCCCTACCCTGCTCCTATCCATATCCCTATCCCTCTGGTGCTGCATCTGGGAAGAGGGAAGAATAACATAACGTTATGATTGACTTCTGATTTTGCATTCCATGCAGAGCACTGCCTTGCAGATCTGCTGGCATAGAAAACCTAACTTAATGATTCTAAAAAGGTTTATATTCCCTGAAGCATGAGTCCCAGAGCCTCATCATCTTTGTTAAATGTGTCCAAGTAAAAAATGGCATGCACGCTTCATACAAGTGTGTAAATCCTGTATTTTTTATTTATTTTTTTAATATGTGAAGTATTCAAAACACATTTGCATTTAC
>KZ506122.1:340575-360829 GCA_002844005.1 Limosa lapponica baueri
TTTTAATATGTGAAGTATTCAAAACACATTTGCATTTACATTTAATTCCCAAAGTTTAGAAAACCTAAATCTATGGTATGTATTTTTGGTAGATGCCTCATTTTCTGAGATGTGGATATAGTCCAGAAATCCTGAATTTGGTTATTTGTGGCTTGGCTGTTTACATTTCCTAAATCAAAGAGAGATCACTTGTTTAAAACCAGAATGAGATTTACATGAAACCAGATTATGGACCTCAAATGTTTCCCATTGCATGAGTTGGAATCTTTAAAGATTTAGCAGGAATACAAAGACAAATGAGTTCAAGAACATTATATTGTGCAGAAGGCTTATTCTTACCCTCTGGTGTATTTTATCTGGGAAGATATATGGGTGACAATGAGAAAAGCCTTGAGAGCAGTTTCATGAAGATTTTTTATGAATAATTCACTTTATGCCTTCAGAACCTCCCAAGCAGTTCAGTTATATCAAAATAACTTGAGGATAAGGAGTACAGTAGCACAACATTTATTTCCATACTGTAATTTATGCACCCAAATTTGTTTGCCCAATTTAAATTTTCAGGAGCAGAGTTAAGATGCATATGTGAAGTATTCAACAATATGGTATATACAGGCACTGAGAAGAAAAGCAGTGACTTGAGTGGACTTAGGTGTAGTCTTTTTTTTGGTACAGTTTCAGATGTTTTTCACAATTTGCCTTTAATTTGTGACTCTTCAGCTTGAAATGTATGGGAAATTCCCAACAAGAAGACGTTGGCAGCATGTATTTTAGGCAGAGGCAGTGATTGCTGTAAACTTTTATTTAACCAGTGAAGAATCCTGAACACTGCAGGTGTTAGAAATTGCATTGTGTTAAGAGTTCAGTATTTTTGGTTGTGAGCTATAATGGTCTTATTTTAATGCGGGTTTTTTCAGTTTCAAAGCACCGAAAGGCAAATTATAGTGAAAGAATTATAGTTGGAGAAAGGACTAGACACGCTCTGGGAGACGTTCAGTTTAGGGCCTTCATATTTCTGTTGTATTTTTTTGAGTCTGGAATAGCTGAGGTTCTCTACTATCAACACGTACTTAAAAGACTATTTTCAGCCTTTTGATTACAGAGTGGCCAGCTCTCGTAATACTTGATGCTTCTTGGATTCATTTATTAGTAAAATACTAAAATAAAACACTAAATCATTTTCTGCTCTTCATGGCTGAAGAGGAAGGCTTAAAAATTAGATGCCTCCAGATGGTTCCAGAAGATAAAGAACTCAATATCATTTAAAAAAAAAAAATCACCATTTTGGGGAGTTGGTCCTTATATCATATCCTGATATCTCAGATAATCCTGAGAATGTAACTGGCTCTGGTGTGGACTCTGCAGGGGAGAATTTAAGAAACCTCTTACTCAGTTCGCAACTCAAATGTGAGACTTTCTGTGGAAGCTGTTGTTAGATCTGATTCTTGGTTAAAGCAGTTCTACCATGCTTTTGGCTTGGGGCTGCTCAGAGTTACTCATTTAACCTCTCGATGAGTAAATGAGACTGATCTGATAAGTGTAGACTTTGGGAGTAAGATGTTTTCTGCAATGGATCACTCAGGCGATGCTTTTACTGAGACCTCTTGAATTACATTAATTATATTTGTACTAATTGTGTTAATACTTTAACAGCAGATACCTACAAAGGTACTGGTGCAGTAGTTTTATTTTACACTGGGAAGGTGACAGAGTTGTCCTTTATCTGCTGAGAGCCTGGAAGGCCTACTCCTTTCTTAACCCTAATGAAAGGTGGTCTGCAGGATATCTGCAGATGTTTGCCTTCAGAATCACTGTTTAGTACTCTTTTTGTCAGTGTAAAAAGTTTACCAGTAAGATGGGACTAGTGCGGAGTAGCAGCAGGAAACTGAATTTTTCACAGCATTTCATTATGAAGTTCTTTCAAGATTAGGGCACAAACTTATACCCACTGAAGTTAATAAATACTTCTTGGACTTGGATCAAGGACTTTAAATCTTCAGTGTCTTTCAGGAAGTATGACTCCTTTGCCAAAACAATTAGAAAATACTGTGGTATGCAGCTATCAGTTTCTGAGGAACAGATCAAGATACTAGGTTGTAGCACGTAATCATTTCCGTCTCTGTTTTTCTAGTTTCCTGGTATGAAGTAGTATCAGTAGTCAAACATCTATGCCAAGGATATAAGAGCGGAGTGAGCTGAAAACACATTAAACAGTTTGTTGTAATGCTGTGAACGTTACGTCCCATTAAGCAGCTGAGTGAAGTATTTGAGCTCTGTATGCCGTGGCAGACATGTTTGGGCTTGTTTGTTGACCAGACAGCATTTAATTTTCCTACTGTGTCACCGATAAGAAATATTGCTTTCCCAGACTAGAGGGATAATTCAAAACTAAGAGGTGTAGTGGTTGAATGCAAACATTGTCATAATGAGAAGATCGTAACCAAATTGATCCAGGAAGAGTTTGTCTACACGTGGTGTGAAGCACAGCACTGAACTGGCAGGACGGAATTCAGGTCTTGCAGTTATTTCACAGCCAGACCTCCCTTGAGGAGACCGATGGCGTTTAATCCCTCGTGGGACCAGATCCCTCCCCTCCCCAGTGCCTTTGCCAGCTCTGCTGCCGAGCCCAGATGCTCGCACCATCCGCTGGGGGCTGCTCTCTCCATGCTGTGCTGCTTGGCCCCCCTGCTCAGGGTGCTGCTACACATCCATTGCTTCTAGGAGGATTTACGAGAGGTCACCCAGAATTAATTACTTGAACTGTGTGCTTCACCTGGAGCATGGCTTCCCTTCACGAGTGAAGGGTCTGTTTCACCAGCTAGAAACCACGCTGGTAATGAAAAAACAAGTAGCAAAGGCCTGGGTTCCCCCAAAAGTGTAGGGATGGGAGAAATTCGCCCAGTAATATTATAATAATGGCTTGTATGCCTTGACAAAAATAATAGAAGAAATCAAAACTTTACACTGAAATTAGGAAAACCCATTAAATGAACTGCTGATAATAGCACATAATATGAATTACCATAAGCAAATATTTTCTTTTTCTGGCATCATGTAGGTATTTAGATATTTATTTATTTATTAGTTCAAGATGGCCTGAAGCCTCTTCTTCCTCTCCAGTGGACACACACAAAGCTGACTTCTCAGGGCAGCACAGACCTTGCTTTTTTTAATGAAACAAACCAGTTGTTATCTTTAATAGAGATGATGGATAGGCCAGGTACACATTCTTACCACAAACTGCAGAGGAGCTGAACAAATTACATTTTCTTTTGTTTGAACAAGTGTTAACAGAGAAATACCAGCTATCGTCCTGTTCTTGTCAGAAGGAGAGTAAGTGGCGAATGTTGTTCCTGTGTTGCAAGATCAGGTTTAGTATGAGTTTTACCAGTTGCTGCAAGCTGGTAGGAAATACTTGTTGATGGTGTAAATCAGGTTCACTTGTGCTCGAGAGCTAGCACCACAGTTGCATCTCAGTTACGGCATATGGCCATGTAGCTATATTTCTAAACAGGAAATGAAATTCAGCTCTTGTACTATCCTTCCCATTGCCACTGCATCCTTCTGCACCAGCAGTGTGCCCGGTGCGTCTTTAACACCTCTTGAGAAAGCCATACATTGAACAGGACTGCACTTGGCATGCGTAAAGTAAAGGCAGCACGTTGCTGGATAGGAACAAGGTCACCACTGTGCTGCCGACTTTGCCTGTGCCAGAGTCCTGAAAGCCCAGGCTGGGGCTGCTCCTTCTCCTGTGGAGTCAGGGTGGTGGCTACTGCTGGGGGAACAGAAGGGACATGACTCTTTGGAAGCCACAGTTGCTGCAACGACTCCTTACAGGGCCCATACTTCAGACTGGGGAGGCAGCTTTAGTGTAATGTATCTTAACTGTTAAATACTTTGCCTAATAACCCAGATCTTAGTGTGTTTTTAAAAGTTATTTTAAAGCTAAAAATAAGCAAATGTTTGGGGGTGGTAATTTTTTGTGAACTGCAGTTGCCTTTCACAGAATTCATTGTCACGATCGTGATATTCGGCACAGTCCGCATGTTTTGCCTTTCAGTGTGCTGTTATCTTTAGACAAAACTGACGAGTGCTCTTCTGAGTCCTGAAGGGCCTCAGCAATTTTATTTAGTGATTATGAAATTCAGATGCTTCGTGTCTGTGTGGGTTCTTATGATAATTTTGTTTTGCTATTTTGGGAATAAAACAGAAGCATCCCAAGGAGTATCAAAAGGAAAAAGACTGATTGAAAAATGTAAAGCATAAATCCGTGTGCCCTGTTTTTCCTTTCATTTAGTCTGACTTTACGACTGAGTGTAGACTCCAATCTACATAAGCTCGGCTCACTGTGGTTTTCATCATGCTCTGATTTACTCTTGTGCAGCCCTAATATCAGTGGAATGGCTCAATGTGAAATCATGATCAGGCCAAGAACTTTTAAGCTTTCTACAAGGTGGCCTCAGGTATGTCATGAAACAGTGACGTAGAAAAGAAAGAGATACATGCTAAATATAATGAATGAAAAAAATAGTTGTACAAAACAAGCACGATATATAGGTTAGCTTTGCATATTTTTTTTTTTTTCATACTATGGTAACTAAAAAGAAAACAAAAGAAAGAAACATATCCTAGATACAGTGAAAAAACCTGACAACAACAAAACAAGGTATTGCTTTCTCAAAAATTTATTTAATAAAGTTTTACTCAGGTGTTTTTACCCTATGTTTCCGTAATATGTACAAATTTTAGAGAAGATGTTATGCTGCTAACCGTAGGCTACTGTTTAATCCTCTCATTTAAAATTACATGATCTAAGTGATGAATTTTGTTATAAAGTATATTTAGAAGTTAATTTTAGTGGATCTGTCCACATTTTTATTTTGACCTTATTGAACATTTCTGGATATTTCTTAGAAGATATATGCTTCTCCCAAAGCATTGCATTTTTTGTGATTCAGTAACAATATTTTTCATGTTAAGTGAGTGCTATGAAGTATGATATTATACAGTAATAAAGACTTCCAGTTGACTCTACTGAGCATGAAGTAAATCTTGGAAAGAGGACACAAAACTTGGAGTCATCAATAATGATTGTAACTAAGATGAACATACGTGTCTCAGAATCCTAGGGTCTTGATTACCCAGAAGAGAAGTCAACTGGGTGGTGTCCTATGACTTCTCTGATCCTTGTCCTTTCCTAATGAAGCCAAGCTTGGGATAGTAGGAATTTAACACAGCCAAATTCTCATACCCTTATGAGTTGGGATATGTGCTATGTCTGGTGTATTTGAGGATCACCAGGTTCACTAGATTAAACATATCCATTGAGGTTCTGTAACACTTTTCCTGTCAAAGGCAGCAATTTAGCTAGAAGTGAAAGAGTTTGTGTTGGTAATTCATCTCACACTTAGAGGGCCCACAGGAAATTTGTGAATAAATTTTACCTCCACAATGAACGTTCCTGCACTCCACTCTTCTGGTCCCACAGATACATGGAAATCCTGCAGCGTGTTCTACCTTCCACATTCTCTCTCAGTTCACGAGGTTACTGTCTCTGTGATTATGGATACAAACAGTATGTTGTGCCCATTGGAACACATATGGGTGTTATTATAGTGATTGCTAATGTCTTCTGAACGTGTAATTAGCTGTCTAGTCATCACTATTGATAGCAATCAGCGTATACTTGCACAGCCAGAGCATTATAAAGGTGTTTGACAAATTAGCAAACACAAACTATGCCATCATTGATTTGGCTTCATCTTTGGATCAGATCCTGGGTTTAGGGGAACCCACTTTCATTCTATTCCAGCAAAATAAAATGGATTTAGGTTTTGGAATGTCTGTTAGGAGTTTTCTTACCATAAAGAAATGTGCAGTAAATTCCATGCTACTCTGCCTTCCTATTCTGCCGAGCAGTTGCATCAGGGCAGATCAAAGGCTGGAATAAATACAGCCAGTGCAGTATAATTTTCAGTGTAGATGTTCAACAAAATAGGAAACATTTCAATTTGTTATGTTTATGGCATTGTAGGCTTTATTGTTTAGCCACTTAGTTGCAGATAGTTCCGTAGAGTGCCTTATAAAATGCACATACACATGTATATTTAGCTTGCAGAGCTTCTTCTGAAGCTCATTATCTGGTGTAAGGTATAAATCAGCTGAAGGAAAGGGGAGGGCTTTTTGTTCTTGAAAATGTATTCTTATTGTATTTTTCCACTTGATTATGAATCGGACCAAGACAAAGATATTTTTTTCTGGCAACTTGTGGCGAATCAAAATGTATGCACCTTGCAGGTCCTCCTTAAGACTGATGTTCTTGTTACTTCCTTCCTTCCATTTGGGGTAAAGTGTTCAGATTGCATGTTGTTGTCTGTGTGATAGTGCCTTAGTTTTAGATTTTTTAATAAAAACTCTGGATTAATTTCTGGCACTTTTACTATCATTAGCAAGACACTCTGTTGCTTCAGTGGAGTTGGGTTTTTCTGCATTGTGTTTCAGATGCTCTTGTAGATAGTCTTCAATCATTCACTTATATAAAAGCTGTGATGAAACCTTGAAGAATTTTTCTGATTAAATATACAAGTCATAAATGCTGAATTTGACAAGAAATATATTAAATGTGAACAGTGCTTAGTCACAGCATGGTTCCTGGGGAAATTTGAGATGTCATTGTCTTTACACATTTTGTGGGATGTTTGTTTTCGTTGTGATGGTTGTTAGGCTTTTGTTCTGTTTTACTGAACAACCTGCTCTGAATATGCTTATCAACTCCTCTTTTTCATACCATTTTAATACATTTTTGGATATCCAGTACATGTGAAATGCCCTATGAGGAAATATCTTTTTCTGCTTATTTTTATATAGAACAACACATCTGTCAACATCAAAATGTCGTCAGTTTAATTAGAATAGGGTTCCCACAGAAGAGCAGAAAGTTCTTCCTGTGTGCAGTTGTGGATTTGATGTCCCAGTATATCTTCCAATTTTTAGACTTCTTGATAAAATATTATTTCTAGGAAAAATTGATGGTGAGAGGTGGTAAGTGCAGGAGTTTATTCAGCAAGGCCCAGTACAGCAAAACTTCCTGTGTGACAGGGAAATTCTTTTTTTATTCTTTACAAATGCATATGCCATAAAACAATAATATGAAAGAAGTGTACCTTTGTATTTCATACGAGAAATGGTTGCCAATCTGAGGTATAACCTCAATGACAAATGCTTGTTTCATTCACTGTCAGAATTCTCATCAGTTTGCATGGTGCAGGATTAGAGCATGAATAATGACTAAGATCATGGTTATATTTAAGTAAATGATTAAGAAAATGATCCGTTGCTACAAAAAAAAGGGAACAGATATAAAAGAGATAGTAGCCTAGTAGGCTTTTTAAAAATTAATTATCACAATGCAAAATTAGCATCTCACTTTGTCTAAAGGGCAGTCTCCATGTATCATAAATGCTTGCAGTTAAGCCTCACTTGCCTCTGGCTATTAGGGATGAGGAGGATTATTTCCTTGCAGGCCACTGCTGCTTTTCCCTTCCCGGCAACATTACCTAGGCTTTGCTGCACCGACTCTCCCGCTGAACTCATTAAGCTCGATTTCTGCAGAGCTGGTGAGGGCAGAGGTAGGAGGGAGGCTGCTTTTACTGTCGCAGGGCACAGGCACTACTGCCGCTGCCCTATGACAAGACCAGGGACTTTATCATTCTAACACGATGGCTCAGTTTTGCTTCTTGTCCTTTTAAAAGATGTAGTTGCTACAAATATTCTGCACGGTGGTGCCTGTAATTTGCTGCTACAGAAAGGACTGTTTAAGGCAAACATAGTAGTGACAATACCGGTTTTACCTATTTTTTTATTTCTAATTGCTTACTGTGGTGTGTTACAGGAGCATGCCAAATCACCTTTAAAAATACTAACCAATGCCTAGACAGGTACATTTTAATTGGAACAATGTCCAGTTTGATGCCAGAGTCATGGTGTTTAGATCAGTGCAGTTCCATTAAATCATAGAATCATAGAATGGTTAGAGTTGGAAGGGACCTTAAAGATCATTGAGTTCCAACCCCTCTGCCATGGGCAGGGACACCTCCCACTAGACCAGGTTGCTCAAAGCCACATCCAGCCTGGCCTTGAACACTTCCAGGGATGGGGCATCCACAGCTTCTCTGGGCAACCTGTTCCAGTGCCTCACCACCCTCACAGGAAAGAATTTCTTTCTAGTATCTAATCTAAATCTCCCCTCTTTCAATTTAAAACCATTACCCCTCATCCTATCGCTACACTCACTGATTAAAAAGTCCCTCCCCATCTCTCCTGTAGCCCCCTTCAGGTACTGGAAGGCTGTTATAAGGTCTCCCCAGAGCCTTCCCTTCTCCAGGCTGAACAGCCCCAGCTCTCTCAGCCTGTCAATAAACTGGCATAGTGTATGAATGAATGAAACTCGTTGATGAAGGTACATAGTTGTTGATTATCAGCTTACACCTTAGGAATTTGGAGGGGAATGATATTCGGAGAACAGACTCTGATGTTGATGTATGATCAGGTCCACCATTCCGAAAATTTGTTTTCAGCTGATTAAATTGTTTTCATGAACATTAGTAGCCAGTTTGCTTTTGCAATTTTCTCTTTAAAAGAGTTAGGCTTTAATTTTTTGTGTGTGCGTGTTTTTTTTTAAATAAACTGAATTTTAAAAAAATCCCCTCATGCTATTTTTCATTATTTTTGTCACAGACAAGCAATGTTACAGAAATAGTAAAAGAATTGCAAAGCCACATGTTTAATCATTAGGTCTGATGAGGAGTGCAAAATTGTAAACAATACAAAAAAATCCAATTTATTGATTGAACATTTTCCGTTTATGCACCAAAAATGGTAGGAAGCATTTGGATAAAAGCTATGTGGTTGTGTAATTAAAGACTGATCTTATCATAGAAGGGGAGAAAATGAAGTTTGCATAGACACAATGACATCTGGCATATGTAACTTCTGTGAGTTGTCTTAGCAATGATGATAATATCGTCTGTTCCAGGACAGATGTTCCATAGCATGAGCAGATTCTGCCTGTTTCTTTCAGTTTTCCAGCCACCAGTCAGAGGTTTTTCTCACCTTCTGGGTACATGCTCTCTAGATAATTCGCACCTTTCTTCTTTCCTCCTCAGATTCCTCCCTTTAACCCAGGTTTTTTCCCTTCTGTGTCTGAAACAGAGAGCTAAATCTAGCTGCCATTATGTGGATGGGAGGGGAAGTGGGGACAGGTGTTGAGCCTGCAGAACAGTTTCTGGGATTACTTGGAGTTGAAGCAATTATGGGCAAAAAAGTTTGATTTTTGCCACATATTCCCCAAACTGAAGCATGTTCAGCCACTCTTTGTGGGAACAGTATATGTGTGATCTGCTTAGTGCTTCATCAAGGTTATAAAGGTGATTTGTTGCAGAGTCTAAGTGCTAAAATTCAAGGATATGTGAGAATTTGAAAAGGCTTGTAATTTGGACAAATTAGGATAGATTTTTGCAGGGATAGCCAGAGCTCTGCTTCCTGCCAAATGTATAACTCTGAAGTTGCTCTGTATTCATTCATGCATTGAGAAAAAAGTGAAGAAGCGCCAATCTAAAATTAAGACTCTTTGCATCATAAATAGCTTGTAGATGGATAGACAAAAAATAATTTTATTTCCATTGCCTTGTTAAAGCATTGCTTGCAGTAACTCATAAACTTGTTTACATTTCTTCACTGTTTGTAGCTCTTTATCACATAGTTTCTTTACTAGCTCTTTTTATCTTTCCATGGTTGAGCAATTATACAGCCTTCCAGGCCTTGACAGCCCTTAGTTACCATAGCAGAATTGTATATAGGAACCAAGTTTTCACTGAAACAAATCCTAATAGAATAACACTTTGCATATCATCAGTTTGTCTTGAAGTTTCAGTAGCCTCTTTTACATTTGGCTGGCCAAATTGAAAACACAGACCAGGCTATGATTCCTATCACCTTGGGGGCTCCTTGAATGTTTAGGCAATTAGGTGTTTTCACTAGGGTATTTGGATGTTTAATGTGAGAGTCATTGCCAGTGAGCATGACAGCGGCCAAGGTTCAAAATCATGGAATCATTTAAATTGGAAAAGACTTTTAGGATCATTGAGTCCAATCATAAAACTAACACTGCCAAGTCCACCTCTAAACCATGTCCCTAAGCGTCACATCTACTCATCTTTTAAATACCTCCAGGGATGGTGACTCAATGACTTCCATGGGCAGCCTGTTCCAATGCTTTATAACCCTTTCAGTGAAGAAATTTTTCCCAATACTCAATCTAAACCTCCTCTGGCACAACTTGAGGCCATTTCCTCTTGTTTTATCACTTGTTACTTGGGAGAGGACACTGACACCCACCTCGCTACAACCTCCTTTCAGGTAGCTGTAGAGAGAGATAAGGTCTCCCCTCAGCCTCTTTTTCTCCAGGCTGACCACCACCAGTTCCCTCAGTCTCTCTTCATAAGACTTGTGCTCTAGACCCCTCACCAGCTTCTGGGTATGGTCCTGGGCATCTGGCTGTAGATAGCCTTAATTGAGCAGGAGGGTTGGACAAGATGACCTCCAGAGGTCCCTTCCAACCTCAACCATTCTGTGATTCTCTGAGGTTAACTTGAATCTTGCTTTTGTCTAAGATCTACTTCCTAGTGAAATCTGTACCCCAAGTTTCCACACCTGAGAGGAAAATGTACAGTTAGGGACTGGGCACTTCACAGTTTTGGGTATGGTTTATTTTTCTTTCTTTATTCATATCAAATCCTATACAAATACATAAGATTTCACAGTTAATATTCCACACTAAAGTACATAAATATGATTTGTCCTCTAGGTGATTGCACTAAAATTCTGCTGACAGCAGCTGATGTAGCTCAGTTTAAACCAACTACATTTTACCAATTCACATTTACGGAATTTGTCTTTAAGTATGTAGGAAAAAATAATTTTATCTGTGGTATTTGATTCCCACAGATGAACTCAAGCAGTAATTAATTTACAGTTATTAGTGTAAAAATCTACAGAAGGTGGGCCTACATTTTTCAGCCTTTGGTTTTCAAATGTAATTTTCATCAGCAAGATTTGCATGCATTAGCTTGTAATGAGGATATAGTTTTAGCACAGAATATTGTTAATCCTCAGTAGTAACAATGTTAACTTTGCATTTCGATACTTCTTTGGGGTATTTTGGTTTTGTTTCTGTTTCTCTTTTCTTCTGTTCAGTTGATTTTGGGGTAAACTGGTGTGATAAGAGCCTAAATTCTACTTTAAAGGAATTTTATTGTGTCATAAAAAAAGCATATGTATACTTGTGCCACATGCTACCCAGTACAGGGGGACAGATTCAGCCATACAGTGAAGAGTGATGTCATGTGCACTTCTCCCATACTCACAGTGCTACTTTTGCACAGATAATTTGATCTCATTTGGAAGTTTGTATTTTCATGGTAAGTGTACAGGACAAGCTAGAAAATAGGACTGGAAAAGTCTTATAAGTCACCTATCATCTGCCTTTATAGGCTACCACACCAATGAAATGCTGTTAGAGTCCTGAGAGATTGCATGTTTCTTCTTAAGGCTGAAAATTTTCCTCTAACTCTAGCCTAAATATATTCATATCCCATCACAGCTTTCTGCTCTGGTGCCTTTGCATGGTTTTTGAAGAAGTTTTTCTTTTTCTGGTATTCATTCCTTTCTCTCTCTGTATTTGCAGAGATCAATATAGTTGTTCTGAAAGTAAGCAATCTACACAGTTTTAGTTTTCTCAGTATCTATTCCGGGTGTTCACATTTTTTGAACACGGGTTGCTAGAACTCTGTATAATACTCTGTGTGTGTGCTTATTGTTTCTGGAACAATAATTTTAATTCTCCAGTTCAGCTGATTATATCTTACCTGATAGTATCATGAGATTCCATTTGCCTTTTGTCACGCTAGTGGCTTACATCATTCCTGTAGCAGAACTACAAAGGTTCGTCTTACTCTAGTTTGGTTTGTATATAATGAGTTTCCACCTCACAGCAGAAATTCATGTTACTCCCTGAGTATGTAGCCTTGCATGTTGAGCTGCTTAGTAACAGTAATCTGTTTCCAGTCTTCAGTCAGCTCAATTTCTTAGTTTTTAAGGTATTCTGATTCTTTAGTAATGGTGTTTCCCAAACATGAGTCATTGGTAAGCTTTATAAGCACTGTTGTGATTTTCCTGCCAAAATCATGGCTGAAAATATTAAAGACTTAGACTAGTCTTTGAGGAACTCCAACCTTTGTTCTTACTTACATAAGCATTTAAGGAAGCTCCTTCATCAAAGTCAGCCTGTTTTTCACTTCTCTACCTGCACAGTAACTTGCGTTGTGAGTAGTTTCAGTGCTAGATAGTGGGACAACTGTCTGAGTTAGATACTGCTCAGTGTAAAAGTGGCAGAATTTGTCATGTATTACTTGGCAGAGAAGTATCACATTTAAAATACCAGTGGTATAATTTTTTAAGTGGGGGGGTTGTTTGTTTGGAGACATTTAGGAAAACAAAGGAGATCAGGTGAAGGTATGAAACCATTGTGAGCGTGCCAAAGTATATTCAAGTCTTTTGTAAAGGCTGGCATTCAGAAATAGCCGATGGTTGTGGCTCCCTCTGAGGGGAATAACCACATGATTTAAGGCCTTCTTACATTTGTACGAGACCTCTGCTGGAAAGATGTATGCACATACAGATTGCACACAGTTCTTCACTCATGACATCTCTTCAGCACCTGCATTGATACCAGCCATCGTCCTGTTCCTGGAACATTTTAAGTATTAATTTGTTTCAGCAGGATATGCTGGCTTTCTTTTTTTTTTTTTTTTTTTTTTTTATATTAAAGGATCAATGAAACATAGAGTTAGCATTTCCCCCAGAACTGAGTTCTAGTATGTGCTTGTATGTATTTTTGTTTTATTACAATTCACACTTGGAAGAGTAATTAATTTGTAAGGTCCTGATTTGAACATGAGTTGAAAGATATTTTAAGCATGGGTATAGTTTTATAAATACAGTGAGAAATTGTTATGACTGCTAAGTAGCATAGCACATTTCTTACTAATAATACAGAACAGTTTTTCATAAAATCATAGAACCAAAGAACAGGCCAGACTAGAAGGGTCCTTGAAAAATCTTGTCTAACCTTTTGTGGTAAAGGGGGCTTACATGGGATTATCTAGCATCCCAGTCATATAATGAAAATCTCCAGTGATGGGGACTGCACCACGTCCCTGAGGAAGTTTTTCCAGTGAGTTATTGTTCTCACTGTAAAAAAATTATGTCTTATATCAAGATGAATCCTCTCCCAGTGGAACATTTACCCATAGCCCCTTGTCTTCTCCATGTGGCTTCTTGTGAAGACAGTCTTCGTCCTCTTTGTAGCCACCCTTTAAGTGCTTAGCCCTTTCATTTACTTCTAATTCTGAACCTATTGAGTTGAAAAGAATTGAATATGTGAATAAAGAATTCATAATTTAATTCTAAATGTAGTTAAAATTATCATGCCTCTAAGCATTCAAAAATAGTAATTGCATTCTTTCCCTTAGGTAGACTTCGTAGAGCTTCATGTCTATGATATGTATAACTACAGTAAAAACGATCTTACAAGTAAAACTGCCCAGACTTTCCACAGAATAAATAGAGGATTCTACATTTTTGTAAACCTTTAGTAAAACATTCATTTCACTGAGTTTAGGCATAAACGTAACTGATATATGATTGTAGAATGTCTTTTCTGTAAGATGGAATTATTATGTGTTTGTTTTTCTGCACAGATTTATGTAAAAGTTACAGATGCTGCACCCCTACTTCCTGATTTAATCTCTTGGACAGTGTGTACCTAGTATGTCTCCATTAGTTTTGATTTATTTTGGTAGATACTGATCTCTTCCGTTGCCAAGTCAAACTTTCTCCACTGCTTTTAGGCTGTTGAACTCACTGTAGGCATAGAAAAACAGTAATTTACCACCGGTAGTAGAAATTTGCTCCGTGCACTGCATTTAATTTTCTGTGCCTTATTAAATAGGAACATTAAACATGCAAATTCTAATGCAAAAATGTTTGCACAAAGTCTCTTCAGGTTGTAGTGCTTAATGTTGTGAACAGTCCTATTAATGTCATATAATATTAGCAAATCTACTGAAAATCAATGACAACTGTTACAGCAATTTGCCTGCCTGACATGGTCGGCTCCAGGAAAACAAAAACTTTCCATTGTTTTAGGAGCTCATGCAAGTGCCACACAGTGAGTAAAAGATGGAATTGGAGCCTATGCTTTCAATTTTCAAACTTATGTTACCTTCAAACTGATCTCATAGATACTTTTGTATAAAAAATGTTGCTTTTAAAAATGAATTAAATGAGCTTATAATGGTTTTCTAATAGGCGTTCTTTTCATTTCTAACCGTATTCAGTCGAGTGCTGATACTATGAAGTGAGTAATATATTTAAAGCCACATGGAGATTAAGGCAACATGTAGTGGAGATGATAACAGTAGAGCGGCAATACAGGCAGAAACACAGTCAACGTAAAATACAAATACATTCATTGATTAGTTCTGAACACATTCTGCTTCTACATGTGGAGAAGAACAAAACACAGCCCATCCAGGCAAAATATGGAGCAGAACAATTTAATCACAGTTCTTTTTTTTAGTCACTGAGAACACAAAATAGGAGCAAGCATGCCAGAGGGACTGGGCATGGGAAAGATCTACAAGGGGATGAAAATTACATTTTGGGCATATCTTCCAATCAACTGCAGAAATTATGCTGTTCCCAATAGTTTCTTCAAATGCCAAGGGAAGCCCTTCTGATCAACGTGAAGAGCAGTTACGAGCAGCACAGTTATGTCCGGACTGTGTCATGCTTCTAAGGATCAAGATTGTATCAGTGCAGTGTGCTCTGTTCATGCTCTGTTTCTTCCTGTGAAACCCAGAGCTCAGGAAAGTGTGTGTGTCGGGGGGTAATATGTAGCTGGATGGAGCAGGAACATTTGACATGTGCACATGGGAATATGGGCACAACAAGGCATGACCTTAGATTTAAGCACTGGAAGTCTCCCAATTCCCACAGTATAAACGTATTCTGTGACAGCCTAAGTGCTGCTGTCAGATGGAGCCAACAGCCCAAGTTAATGTACGCACTCTCTGGCGCTGGCTAAACTTTTGGGTTTCCAGGTTTCAAAAATTTGAACCTCTTGCACAGTCTACAGCCAGTACTTCCAGAGAGACTGATTGGTGAATGTGCTTGTATAAGAATAAATTGACTAAGAACAAAAGAAGAGACATTGATTTGTTCAGCTTGCATTTGCTTATACTCAGATATTTTTTGGAATGCAAGCTTCTTTGTGTGATAAATTGAAGCATTCTGTATACCTTTCTAACTAGTGGATGGATAGACACCTTCTCTGTCGTAGAAATGAAGGGAATAAATAAGAAAGGTGTAAAATGAAAATACATATTTTGTGAATACATTTCAGACAGACAGTTCTCAGCAGAGTGCCACTTGCTGTCCAGCAGGTTGCTGCACGGCAGGTGGTATTTCTGCAGCTGTGAGGCTGCTTTTCCACACTTCAGTTTCCTCTAACTATTCCACCAGCACACAGATGTTATTTTTTTTTTTCTCTACTTCCACTTTCCAAATGACATAAAGCCTTTGGCCCCCAAACCACTGTACTAAGGTAACCTCTAGACTGAGCAATGGTCTATGCCGGTGTGAACTCCAGAGAGCTGATCCTCCTCATTTTCCCTAGTAGGGGTTTGGCCAAGGGTGACTGACTGGTCACCTTCTAAGCCTTGTGCATGGATTTCCTTTCTGCAGAAACTGATGGGAAGCGGAGTGGTGCTCGGTGGTGGAGCAGGTTATGGCTGGTGTGTGCACCTAGATCTCAAAGCTTGGAAATTTTGGTAACAGACCCGTTAGTGAGACTGTCTCTGATAAAACACATTGAGTAGAGGCATATATCCCAAAGCCACACTTCTACAAATCCTGTCTTTCTCCTCCAAATATAAAAAATTGAAAAGTCCTAAGTGCATAGGGTATTTAAAAATATATTCCCATTCTTTCCACCGGCACTGCTAAGCCTTGTTGTCAACTGTATTGCACTGGCTGCTGAAATCATTTTTTCCCTCTTTCTTACTTTGCTCCCACTGCCCATAGCTCCCACATCCTTTTTTTCTTCCTAAAGTGTATAGCGTTACTATTAAACTTAGCAATTTACAAACCATACATTAGCTTTAGAGCTACCACCAAAGGTTTTTTTGTTTGTTTGTTGGTTGTAGTTTTTTTTTAAAAAAACAGCTATCCTGGTATTGTCCCATAAAAAACATTAACTGGAGACTTAAAGGAAGAGAAATGAGCCTGCATTGCCTCTGTGCACTATTCCTGAATGGGGTAATCCATCTGTTTCAGAGGTATTGATTAAACTACGTAGCCCAAAACATTGCTTCTTTTCACAAGTAAAGTCTCCTACTATTGCTTTGACTCTGCAAGCTTTTCTACAGCTGCTTTAAGTTAAGAACGTCCTTAATGAAGATGGAAATTGCTCCAGAACATATTTTATTGAAAGATTTAGAGAATTTATGCCATATTGCTGACCAAACAAACTTTCCCAGCAGGGTGCTGTTCGCCGCTTTCTGGGCAGTGTTGTGTTCTCAAGTGACATCTTGAAGCATTGCAGGTGGTTTGTCACACTTTTCTGCGCTTCCAAGTTGTTTTAGCAGTACTCCTAAAGGCACCAAAGACCTGAAACACAACAATAACAAACAAACAAACAAAAAAAACAAAACCAGGGAAGCTCCTTGGTGTTTTTAGGATTAAACTATCAAAACCAAAGAAAACAAAAAAGGATGCTGAAAATGAGGAGTTGTGAGCAACTTGAATTGAATTTCACTAAAGTAAGAAACAAAAATCTCCACAATATTAGGTCACTGAGAATCAATCGAGATGCCTTTATTAGGCATGTGTGAACTTGTCTCTGTTGTATCTCACTCCATGCGTGAGACTCCTCCTTGTGTCACCATGCAGCAGAACCCCATGTTCGCAACCCTGCACTGCATCCCCCTTCCCACCATCTGACCCCCAAGCACCTGAGGCAAGAGGCGCTCCCTGTGGGATCTGCTGCTGAGCACCCCACACACCTGGCACATGGAGCTGCTGCCACAGGGGGCAGGCAGGGACTGTGCTGCTGAGAAAGCCTGTCTTTAGAGATGCTCTGCTAGAAAGTATGTCACTACTCTCTGTCTCTTGATGTGTATATGTGATACGCATGATACTAGTCATTATAATATGCATGCATGATGAATATTTCATCAGCATATTCATAACTGTCTTGAGGATACATGGTTGGGTTTTTTCATCTTTCAAAATAATTTGTTCTAAATATTTTTAAGTAAATATATCCGATTACATTTGTCCTTTTTCCTAATCAACGTAAAAATGCAGTCTGTTGGTGATGCTTTAGCAGAAAAAAGGTTTGTAAAAATATGAAGATATTTCCAGCCAATTAAAGGAAGACATTTGCTTAAATAAAACCAAACTACCTTGCAACATTTCTTTCAGATGCAGAGTGATCTTTTCAGAGTCGTTGTGTTTTACAAAACTAGAAATTTGAATTCAACCTCCATAACAATACATTTACTGTAGTGGCATATTAAAAGTCAGCCTTTTACTCTAACTTCAATATTGTGTACTACTCTGTTGGCCCCTGTGGGTGAACAACATATGAATCTCCACAGTTTCATAACTGCCTTCATTTTACCAGAGCAAAACAAAGTCTGTTCAAGTGCTCTGGTGCTCTGATTCAATGAAATAGAGAGTGCTGCATATTGTCAGAACTTTGATTATGTTTCAAGCTGATCTAGGCGCACTCCAAAAATTCTGTTTCATCCTTCTTGTGCAATGGTTCAAATATATTATTAAAAGCTAAGTGGCCTACATGTCTGTTCAGATTCATTGCTTGCTAATTCTTCCACTTCACCGTTTCAGTTGCAAAGCTGAAGGACATCCGTGTCTAAATAGAGCATGCAGTGATGAACCCAAGTGGTTGCTTTTAAAAGATTCTTTCCTTTGTATGTATGACAGCCTGGAGAAGGGCTATGCCATTCAGCCATTTTTATGCTTACTGAGCAGTATATTGTTACAAAAGCACTAGTGAGAAGACTGCATTGCTTTTTGCAGCCACACATCTTGCTGCTTTAAGATATCGGCAGTGTAGTTGGGTTGTCTCAGTCCCTGGATGAATTATTCAGGCTCTTGACATCAGAGGTTTCCGCTAGCGGATTGGCTGGTGCTTGGATAATAAAATCTTTCCACGGGAAAACAGTGGAGAAGGATGATGGCAGTGAGACCAGCAGAACTGCTCCTTCCAATACAGCTGGCTTTGCCTGGCTGTTGCATCTCTGCAAGAATATATAAAGATGTTTTTAAGGTTTGGCTTCATGTGAATTCTCTGATAAGAGCAGGTGGAGGGATTTGCGTAAGAGGCCACAATTTCCAGTGAAGGAAAAAAAAAATAATCAGATTGTTCTTGAAAAATTGCTTCTGGCTGTATTCTAAAGAAACACTGCAGACTACACGAGACAGGAGCAGCAGCAGCAGCAGCAGCAGTGCTCATGGCTCGCTACAAAGGCGCTGGTGGCAGAAATGTTACGTCGCTAAATGTGCTTCCTGGGTTCTTTCAGTACCGGCAGGGTAAGTGGTGCAAACAAGGAGCTGACAGTCCTTGCAAGTGGGGAGAGCCTAAGAAACCGTATGACGCACGGGTCTTGTGAGCATAGGTAAACAGTACCTCTGCGGAGAATTTGTATCAGTTCAATGAGTTTCCAGGGAAATTTGTAAAAAGCATGTTTATTCTGGAATTTGTAAAAATCAATGCACTACGTGTGTTATGTTCAGATGTAGGTTTTATAGTGGTAAGATCTTTTCATTTTAAGCCTATACAAAATAAATGCTAAAAAAAAATGAAACTTATTAATAGTTGCTGTTGGTCTCATAAAGAATATATTGCTCACATATATTCCCTTGAAACAGATTATTTTGAAAGGCTATTTCTGCTGTTTGTTGATATGACTGAAAATGAGTATGTCTTCTGTTGGTAAACATTTAGAAACCAGGAGCTGGTTCTCTGATTTCCAGTTGTTGTTAGAAGGCTGCTTCTTAAATCAGCAGGGTGCACTGGAACTATAAATTAGGGAATCATTTTCACTCATTTCATTGATCAGAAGTTTGACTTCTAAAGGCCCAGTTATTTTCTTTTGGCATGCTGTTGTTGTATCGGGGTTGCTGGGGAATTTTAAGTTACAGAGGTCTGAATGAAGCCAGAGTTGGGCTGATTCTGTGCGTGTTCAATCTCCATCCCCACACCTACTCACACACAACCCAATTTAAGTGTGCAAGTACTTCCATTGAAATTAATTGGGCTACCTCTGTGTGTAACTGCTCATCAGAGCAGAGCTGACATTTGCTGTATGTCACAAGGGAAACACCTTGTTCATGGTTAGGAACCATAGAGTGAGAAGCCTGTTTTCCAGAATGTAGAAACAATTATCATGTATAAAAACACCTACTGCCAAAAATAGTCAGTATTGAGTGAAGCGCAATGCCGTATTTTGAGTGATATTTTTCATAGCTTGCCTGTCAGTGCAACAGGTAGATTCTGAGAATGTAATGAATGTTTTTAAAATGATGTAAGACAGCCTACCCAATGAAATCAAAGAAAAGGAAAATAGAGAATGCAAAATTATTTTCGTAGGCATAAAGTGTGCTAATCTAGCAATAGATGCTGGAAGTATATGTATCTTTTTTTCCTCTGGTATTTCTTGTATGTGAGATATCATTTATATATAAAGAAAACATCCCTGAGTCATAACGCACAAACACTTTTTGGGAGCCTGTATGTGGTGAGGGAGCCATTGTTGTCCCACTTAAGATTTTGGCTGATGAATTTTGTGTGGCAATTTGTATCTTTATGTACCCTCATTGTGGAGCAGCATTAGATGAGTGTAAATCAGGAAGCTTATTATTAGTACTGCATCACATTTAGTAGTTATTTGTTCCAGAACCTTAAAGGGGATTAAAGAATATTCCCCTTTTAATTTTACAGATGCAAAAGAGATCAAATCACTATTCAGTGTTACATAGTCAGTAGCAAAGGCAGTAACTAAAGTTAGATTTGCCGTGTGTATGTTTTGGAACATGCATGTGTTCTTAT
>KZ506123.1:6193-20934 GCA_002844005.1 Limosa lapponica baueri
TGAAGTGTTACAGTGAGGTAATTTTTTCCTTTTAGAAAGTATTTTCAGACAGGCTTATGAAAGGATTCTACAGATGAGATTTCTATAACTACACTATTGATTTTAAAGGTAGGTAAGCAAGAAAATTGAAGCTCACTTTGTCTACCCATGCCAGATATAGTAGTAAAATATTTTATATGTACATACAAGAGAAATGTTTTTGACACAGAGTGGTTCCACAAAGAAGGAGAATTTTCTTTGGCCTTTGAGCAAGAGCTACATTAAAGGATTTCAGTGGTTCTCTGTTCACTTATTGACTCATTAAAAAACCACCACTCTATCTGATTGACCGGCCAGCATAAAGGAAGCTATAATTTTACTGAGTACTAACATAACCTTTTCCATAAAACTGTACTAAATAATTTAAGCCACAATAAATAATGATAATTTAGGTGCCTCTGTCTGTATATTCCTGATGAGAAACACCGCAAAGTCTTGAATCTGAAATGCAAAATACAGCTGCTTTCATTCCTGGTAATGATTCATCATTGAATAGCTCCCAAGAGGAAGAAATATAGTACAGTTGAATCAGGAGTTACCAGTGTAATCATGAAAGATCACTGTCAGGATGGAATTACTGTACTCCATGTACTCTCTCACATTAAAGGGAAGACAGTATGTTTTACTAGCTGCAAACATCTTGCCAACAGATCCTTTGCAACATTTTGTGGCACTGTCTTAAGAACTTCTCTACTACAGAGCCTGTGCTTAATCCCACAGGCATAAATCCTAAAGCCTCAGGCAAGTATTTGCCTGATTTGACAAATTTGCAATGGTTTGAAACAAGAGGTTCACAAAATAGTCTTCAGAGATTCATAATGTGTATTAAAATTGGACTAGATAATTGAGTGGTGAGTGTCCTCTCTGATCAGGATGTTCTTAAAGATGAGTCAATGTGCCTGGTCCCACCTTGAGCATCAGCTACGAGATGTGTCCTGCTCTGCCACTGTGTTCTTAGCAATTGCATGACCACTGTTACTTGGTGCCTGCAGTAAATAAAATCACAAAGGCTGTGAAACTGCATTAGTCTTCAAACAATGACTTCCCTATTATATGAGAATATTGGAGAAAGAATCTAAATTCTCCTGCTCTTTTTTATTTGTCATGGTTATCAGCAGCTTAAATCTGTTCATTTTAGTTGAAAATAAGAAATCACACAATAGTCTATTTGTTCACTATTTGTGCTTATCTTTTCCAGTGTGAAATGATGAAATATTGCAGACATTCATTTATTGGTCTATATCCATTTTAGGGAAAATCATCATTATCAGATTGTTATCACCACAGCTGGACACAATGACCTTCTCTTAATGTTGTTATTCTGTTCATGGGATGGAGCATCAGGTTCATTTTTGTGAATATAAATGCCTTTTCCCAGTGAAGAAATAGACATAACTACTATTTGTGCATTTTATGTAGGGATGCAGATCTTGTGACTTAGGAAAAACAGAGGATTTTTTGGGGGTAAAGAGGCTTTAAATTTAAATTTGTCCCTCAAGATTTTAGAAATTCAGAAATATGGAAAGATTATCATTTAGTTCCATAATTAGATGTTTAAAAATAAGAATAAAAAATAATTACACATTCATTTAGAAAGGAAATTTATGAATATACACATTTTTTTCTCTAATTTAGTCCATATGTAGGACTCCAGGTCATGACATTAGTCAAGACCCTGTTGCTCTGGCAATTTGCAAAATGTAAAAGTACAAATCTTGGAAGAAAAAAAGAGAGTGATAGCATAGCAGACTGGATAATACTATCGGATATTTTAAGCTCTTTAAAAAAAAAAAAGTTATGTGCAGGCCCTTAACATGAGTAAAAGTTGTTGCTGGCACAGACAGAACACAAAAGGAGGAATACCAATATAAGAAGGTATTATTTCACTTACATATCCTTTTAGATGCTGCTAAACACTTACAGCATAGAACCCCAGGCAAGATTAATATCTTATGGCAAGCACTAGACAAGTTCTAAGATACCATCCTGAAGAATTCACAGCATGGATTCATGTATTCATGGATTCAACTGAGATGAATAATTTCAGTTTTAGACAAAATACTGCAATGTCCGTTCTGCACAAATCCAAGACAGAGAAACAACTCGAACTTCCCCAAATACTTAAATCTATTTTTCTCTCTATGGTTCTTCTGTTTTATCTTCTGCTTGGAGGACACAACCTCTAGAGTAACTGCATAATTAGAAGATGCTTTCAAGAAATGTTGGAAAACTGTGTTGTTGGGTTTTTTTTTAAATAATAAATATGCAATGTAGTTACCAGATTGCAGACAACCCATTACATCAAATGGGAAAGTCTGAAGCAAGAAACTGAATTCCCCAAAGAGTTACTGGAAAACAAAACAGCTAGCCATATCCCCATTTGGGATATGAAAGGGTTGCAGTCCTTCCCGCTGCCAGAAAGGGACTATCTGACAGAACGAATGAGGTGTTCCCTAACGAAGACAACCACAGTTAGTCATGAAAATATTTTCCTGACTATGAAAGAATAATGTGGTTTTAAAATGTCTAACTGATAATAGTAATAGCAGTTTGCTATTTGGAATATGCATGTTTTTCATGGGAACAAGCACAGTAATTCTGTATAGATCTTTAATTTCATACCACAGATGTTACTTGAGCACTTGTGTAGCAACTTCACAGAACAGTGTCAATGGTACTTGAAATTTCTTTATATATATATATATATATTTAAGAGCCTGAAAGCTTACAAGAAGATGTTAAAAGTAATCTTGACCAAAGAAAAATCTTTCTGTAGCATGGTTTGATCAGAGGAAACAAACTGCTGCCTTCACAGAGAGAAGACATAAGATGCTAATACCAATTTAATGTTTTATACACTTGACAATAAACCTGATGTATTTAAGGATTCCTCTTATTGGCATCCTTGCAATTTGCCTGCTGTTCCTTTCCTTTTCAGACTTTCTGAAAGTCTGAGTGGTTTTAGTGAGAGCTTTGCCACTGAATTCAGAAACCACCTGGTCTTTCTCCTGTTACAATCTTTAATAATTTCATCAACACCTTTTACTAGTAGTGTTTCTGATATTTATTACTGCTCTTCTTACATTTCTATGTAGCAGTTCTGTCCCTAGTCAATTATCTTTAAAATGAGCTTCCAATATTTCAGTAAGTCCACACCCACTTTTTTAAAAAATAAATAAGAAAAACCACCCCACCTCTCAACCAAAAAAAACCACCCCAACAAACAAATGACAAAACACTTCACTACTCTTCCCTGTTCTCAGGATCATAATTTTGGTGGAATCGAGGAGACTTCTCCTTTTCTCTTTCCCTGTACACTGTACATATTCTTCAATCTTCATGAATTTCTGTCTTCACCTTCTAAATCTCAGCTGGTTTGTAGCCACATTTCCCTCTGATTACAGATAGCTTCTCTCAGTCTTCCTGCAACACAGCCTTTGCAAAATGTCAAAGATGAAACTATTAAAATTCATTTTTCTGTCTCAACATTGTTTACATTTGTCTTTTTCTCAATCCATCTGCCTTGTGTATTCCAACTGCAGAGTTAAGCTCCTTATTCTTGTATATGTAGCATATGGAACATACCATGTTCTCGTTACAGCTTTCATTACTGCATTTCTGAAATACTAACGTTAATCTAGCAGTTTACAATTTCATATTGTTCACATTAGCCATCTCATTTCATATTTATTTCATAAGTATTGTTTTGGTTAATATTTTCTTTTTTTGGCAGCTCTTCTATAAAAAAAATCATTGCAAGAGTACTGAGAGATTTTGTTTGGTTTTGACTGCGTCTCTACAGATCAGCATCCATTTGGATACATATGTAGGAATGTATCCAAGGTATGGATTACAGCATCGATGATCAGCTACCTCTCTCTCAAACATACTTCACTTTACTAAACAACATTCCATTCTTTTATCAAATCCTAATTATGCTTCCCTTAATCTTTATTTTTGATGGCTGAAAATTACCTGTCTGACTAATACTGAAAGTAGACAGAAAAAGATAACGTACAAGTCTTCCAGTTTTGTTTCTTTCCTTTATGTTGAGGTTTTGTAGTATTAATTCCCATGTTCAATCCCATGGGGAAGACTGTCTTTTCATTCTATTTATGTTGTCATCTCTTGGGGACAAGGGACAGTTATATTTGTTATTTAGAAAAGGTCAATTAAATCTATAAATCCCCTGGAGCTACTGTATTAAGTCCATCCAACTTAATCCATCTAACCCATTGTGTTTGCAGCTCTGCGGGAAGCCTGCAGGAATAGCTGGCATATTTTCCCAGCAAAATCCTAGGCATTAAAGTCTTGAACTTGGGTCTTGTTTTAGTGCTGCAGAACATTATTTCAGGTTTATACAAAGAAAGTCTAAAATGGTTACAGTATTTGCAGTCATTCCTTATGAACAGTTATTACCAGAACAGGTGACTTAAATTTAGATGCATTAAAAAACCTGAAGGTGAGGTTGCTCTTTCCCCAATACTTCAACTAATTTGCAATTTGTAGCTCCTTTCTTTCTTGACCAAAGCTATAGTTCACTTGATGTTAAAGATAATGTTTCTCTAAAAAAGTAAATTGAGTATTGTCAGCAAAACTCTCAGCTAGGCTGCTGACCCTTTGCTTTCCCAGGAAACACAGGAAGAGGAGGAACCACACACTTGGTACTGTCAGCATGGAGCTGACTAACAAACCAAACTACAACTCATTCAACCGTTCCAAACAAACATTCGGCACAAAATATCAGCGATAGAATTCATAAAAGTCCTTGAATCCTACATTAATGATAAAAAGACCATGCCTACTGTCTAAGTCATTGGCAACAGAGATACAGAGAACAAGTAGTAGAAGAGTATGGAACTTGTGCAACAACATGATCTACGCAACAATCTTTATTCTACCTTTGCATTGATCTCAAGTCTGCCTCCTGCAGAAGCAATTTCATGTCAGAAATCTGTTTAATTGGCGATATTGTTATCCTCATTTCCCACCATGTTGGGTCTGTTTGCAGGAAATTACTGGTATGGTACAGTAACATCACGAAGCAATCTCATTGTCTTCAGTAAGCACTGCTAGGAAAGACAGTATCTGGCACTGGATTCTTTTCTTGTCCTATATGTGTATGTTAATCTGCAAGCTGGCTGATTTGCTGCAACAAACTCCAATACAGAAGCTCTATAGCTGCATTAGCATAACGCTGTACTTGAGCTAAGACCACCTACCAGGAGCACAACATGACACCAGCAAAATTCTGGCCAAAGCCAAGTAAGGACAGAGGAGTTCATATCTGCATTTGCTCATGTTGACATCCCTGTGCCTGGCATAACAAGTCTTCTAACACTTTTTTAATCTGTGGAATACTCCTATCCTCATTTTTCTGTGCAGAATTTTCAAAGAAGGCTCAGAAAATGCAAAATATTATTTGAATGGGTACCTAAAACCATAATGGGTTGCTTCTCAGTAAGGCGAACCGAAACATTCTGGATACAGGAATGGTAATGTTCATTTCAAGATATGTCCATACTGGATCTCCTTTCTTCTATTTTCTTCCTTTTCTCTCTACCTTTGTCCCATCTCTGATGTATGACCCACATTTAGATTGACTGGACAGCATGTTTGTGGCTTATTTTCCTTTCAATGATACCACCCAAATCATATTTTCTCCCCAGCAAATATGTACCAAAGCTTATATACAAGTCATAACACTTAGTTTGCACATCTACCTAATTAGTACTGCACAGCAACAGTGAATATCAGGTAAAACGAAATATTAAAAACGGTGGCTTTTACAAATATACATAAAGTGACACAAGTTCTTTGTTTATCATTGGCAGAAGTGTTATTTGCAATAGCCTCATTTTGCCCTGAATACTAAGACTGTGGTTAGGACAGACATTTGATGACTGCTGCGTAATAGTGTCAGACATGTCAAGGACTATAAAGAATTTCTCATGGTCTTTTAAAAGAATTTTCTCATGATCTTTTGAAAAAACATCTGGGTTTGCTTATGCAGAGATGTTCAGGAAAGACTCAATTAGCTAAGTAAAGCTAATGAACATAAGTTAAAGCATATTCAAAATCCAAACAGGATCATCTGCAGGGGATTTAAGATGCTGCAGCTCATGACCACTAATCCTCCACCATTCACTGAGTCATCCATAGCTGTGCTAAGTATTTCCACACGGAGCTAGTTACATTAAGAAGAATGCTGTATTCCCCCTCTGGATTCTACTGATTTCCATAAAACAAGAGCTAAAGTCTCATCAATTGCACTATTCCAACCACAGAATTTCACTTTTTACACTGGAAAGTCTTACTCTTGCCTCTTTTGTAAATGAAACACGACTCACCAAAAGTCTGTATAATACTATCAGAAAGTGAGTAATAAGACATTGTTTATTGTTGCACTAATATATCTAGTCATGACCCACATCAAAACAATTTTGCTTTTCTCCAGCAAAGAAAACAGGGGATAGAACAGTGTTTACTTATATAAAACAATAGTTTAACAAAAGAAAAATACGTATTCAAAACCACTCAAACACCACGCTTGTTGGTCTGCATTTTTATTGCTTTAAGGATGGGGTTTTTTCCATGTTTTTCTCAGCACAGCAATGCCAATGAGCTGGGCTCAATAGGCTTCAATGAAATATAATGTTCATTTAATTATTTAATTCTGAAAAAAGTCTTGTGTTTTCAGGGGCAAAAAGAAAGCCAAAAAGCAGTATCACAATTCCATACAGAAATGGAAAATTTTGTATCGATTAACTAACAATAAATTTCTGCTTTAAAGAGATATAGAATGTACAAGAAATCCTGATCCTAGTAAATAAAATATCTCCTACAAGTGATAGACTTTTGGATTCGGAAAAAAAAAGAAGTGTGGTGGCTTCAAGAACTCAATCTCCAAAAAAAAAAAGAAATATACAGAACTTTTTTTTTTACATTAGTTGTCAGTTTTCTTACATCTTTTTTCTATCATATGCTCAGACAGTCTATGTAAGTTGCATTTCTGCATTTAATAAATTTCGGAAAAAAAAAGAAGTGTGGTGGCTTCAAGAACTCAATCTCCAAAAAAAAAAAGAAATATACAGAACCTTTTTTTTTACATTAGTTGTCAGTTTTCTTACATCTTTTTTCTATCATATGCTCAGACAGTCTATGTAAGTTGCATTTCTGCATTTAATAAATTTCTTGCTTGCACTATTTTCATGAAACCTTGTGTCAAAGCCTATGCTTTATATAACTATACTAAAATTTGAGAAAAGAAGAAGGATAAATAAGCCACTGAAGTCTACCTCTCTAAAATGAATGGGAACCTGGAAATACATGCTTGTTCTTCCTAGCAAGAGAAATGCATGTTCTGTTAGCAATAGTTGTTTGACTAACCAGATATAGAAAAAATTAAAGCATCAGTAGGCAGTGTTGTGTCTCCATATTAGAATGATACGGAGAGTACCAGCAGACTGACTAGAGAATAAAATATTTGACATGAAAAATGGCAAAGACGATGAAAATCCACACATTTTTTCCAAGACTTGCTGCTTGGTTTTTCCCAGCATGATGGTAATGGCACAAAAGGTGGTTTTGTTTTTTTTTTTCCCCAAAAAACAGCATGACTAAACTTTTCAGTCATGCACCAGACATAAAACAAGAATAAATTTCCAAACCTAGAATATTACTCTTCCATATTGAAATGGAAAAACAATTGCTTCAATAGACACCTACAACCTTAGGACACTGACCTCAGCAGTATGTGAGATTCAGGATACGTTTTAAGAGAACATTTTAAAAAACTGATGTGACTGGAAAATAGGGTAAAATGAAACATAGACCTCATAAAGACATATTGCACCAGATTAAATGGGTATCTTTCATAGAATCATAGAACAAATGGTATCCAAACCAAAGGAAATTAAACAGATTACTCTTTCTAGATTCTACTAAAGTATTTAATATTGCATCACATAGTATACTGCTAGTTATCCTGGATTTCATATACAAAAGTAGTTAGGAGAAAGGAAGTTTGGCTAGATGGGAGGTAACTAACATTGCTGTTTAGGGAGGAAACAAGACTCCCTAAATTATTAGTTACAAGGCACATTTTTATAATGTTAGCACTAAGTAAACTATGGAACTTGGTAAGTTAAAGCTGGGAACATTGTCAGCAAGTATGCAGCAAAGTGACCTGTCAAATCTGGTATCTCAACAATAGGTACAACAGAAATGAGACTAAGCTAAGTATAAGAAAATGTAAACCCATGTACTTCAGGAATAATAACAAGCACAATCTCATTAGTTAAAGCTAGAGGAGGATTAAAACCTGGATACAACAGGAAATCACAGTAGGAATACGAACCGTCAACACTAGTTGCAATATTAGAAACTTCTCCATAGCATTGAGCAAGCAGAGTGTAAATTGCTTTTGCTTAAGAAAGGTGAACTGAAATAAAGACAGACTGAAAGACTTCTAGAATTATAGGAAAACAGTCTACCATCTTACAAGGTGAAACAAAATTTTGCTAGAAAGGCTGTAATTGCCATCTAGAAATTTATCAAAGGGATTAAATGGCAGGAAAAAAAAAAACACAGAGCTGTTTAGATATAAGTATAGTTTATAGCTATAACAAGAGGCAATAGGTGTAAATAGCCATAAAAAAAATTTAGCCTATGAATTAATGAATATTTATAAGCGTTGGGGAGGTGGAAGGGGGGGTTTGATCCATTTTGAAACCAAATCCATTCATCCCATTTTTCTCAGTGGTTGAACGAAAACTTCAAGACTGCACTCACTGACACTGGAGTGCTCTTCCGGTCCCGTGCTACACATAAACAGCAGCATGTAGGAATGCACAACTTCAAAACAAAAACATGAGTTTTCAAATTGGGCTTGAATTCCTGTGTACAGGAATAAGGAAGATGCAGATAAGTTTTTTTTGTTTGTTTGATCAGGAAAGATCCTTCCATTCTTATTCCAGTGTTGGCAGATGCTTAACTCTGTGCCTCTCATGTTCTAGATCACTTTTCTACTTGCTAAATCATAAATCTCAAGAGGAATTTTTGTACTTCCCAGACCAAGTATCTTCTGAAACAAATTATTAATGAAAACAGCTCTCTCTGCAGAACACACAGTTTTGACAAAGGGAAAGTATTTTACTAAAATGAAAGTATATTGAATAAATTTTGGCTTGCTTTACTAGTCAAACACCTAAATGAAAAGGCTAAACACATCTCAGAACTTATGATAGTGGTCAGGATCAAAACATGAAATAACATCTTACAAACAGTTTACCAACTTTCATGCAATGAATCTGCTCTAAATTTGGATTTGTGAAATGGCAAAACTGAGGTTATTGTATTGAGCACTCTCTGTAGTTATAAGAAGCCAAGTTTGTTAATTTACAGAAGTTTCATTTTTACTGATTTCAGCTGAAAAAAAACTTGTACGTATTTGACTAATTAAATAACAAGATATTACTGTGACAAAGTTCACAAAGCAACTACAACATATATGCTTAATTAACTCAGAAGGGCAAGGCATATAGGAAAGCAAACTTTTCATTTTGTATTTGGGAAGCTGAAGAAACTTTGAATCATTATGCTGAATATTATTTGCCAGATTCCTTGTTACTATATATCACCCTTGTTATGGTGACATCAATAAATTGCTCTTAACTTACACTAACCAAGGCTCTAATCATCATAACAAAAAAAAGATTAATATGTATAATTATAAAACATCAAGCTACTTTTTCAGAGTAAACCATTCACATTTATTCTTTCTGTTCCTGACTAAAATATCTTCCCACATTTTGTCTTACAGTGTTAATTGCCTACCCTCTTTATTTTTAGCCTTTTATTATTTTCATCTATGTTTACATGGAAAATCTGAAGACTTTCTGTCTTGGATGATGGGTGAAAACCAAACACAATTTTCATTATGAGGCAGCATCCCACAAAGCCATATATGGAAATCAAAGTGTCTAAACATATCTATTAACAAAACAGCAATTCCCCAAGCTCTTAGTGTTGACTTAATCCTTCTCCCATCAGAAATCACTGGAGGACAATAACTTCCCCGAAACCAAACCAAGCCCACAGCAAGCGCTTCTAAGACTTTACGCTGATTGATAACACAGAGGTGTCTATTCTTTCTGTGTTTATCCTGTAGCATTGGCACATCATTTTCTACTTACCTCTTCTCTTCGTCATTAAGGCTAGGGTTTTTTAACAGCAACTATTTCTCTACATATCAATATGTAATTTCATTTCTTAGAACTCAATAGTTGACATTATATTAGCCCTGTTACTGTTTCTTAGATATTTCTGGTAAGCTCAGATGCTGTCTTAAGTAAAAAACAAAATGCAGCTGTTGTTTTGGTTCCACAACTGTCAGCTTTTTCCAGCAACCATGGTGTCAACTGCACAGTTATTAGGCCTGCTTTTCCTAGGAATTGAAGGTAGCACTTTGCTGTCTGTCCTACAAACATGCATAGTACATTTTTCTTTTCTAACAAATACTATGATACTATACTACTTTACAGATAGTTACTTTAAGAGTTAACAATTTAATTTTCTCCAGTCATCTCTGTATAAGCTCAGTAACTGCACAATTATTTATTTTATTATTTTTTTTTCTGCTGGTAAGTCATCATTTTTGTAGTTAGAAAGCGTGACAACAGTCTTAATACTGTGCTACTACTTCTTAATATCTTCCACTTGGAGGTATGCCAGCGCTACCAATGAATAGAAATTATTATGAAGTCAGATAACACCAAAGTGAACGAATAAATCAATGATTATTTCTGCATTGGACTGTATCACCAAGTAGTTGGAAATTTTTTATTTTTTTTAAGCAACTATTTATATTAATAATCAGTCACGGTCTTAAGGAAAGGGTACCAAAGATGTAGGCATCTCGCAGAGCAGTACATGCCTCGTGGCACTATTCAGTCATAGCAATGACTCATTCTACAGCTTTTTCCAGTAATAAGAGGTGTGAAAACTATAACCACATTCACTTAATTTCAAAGTATTCCCTCTCCTCAGTCTAATCTTTTGATTACCTTAAAAATATTTGACGACTCTAAACAAATGAAACTTGGTAAGTATCACTAATGCCAGGAAGTGAAATTCCTGAAGCAATTTAAGAAGTACACTAACATTTAGTAATCATGAAAGCAGTGCTTTTGCTTTGTTTGTAATGAGAATGAGCAGTGTGTTTTGGTACTGAACCTGAGGACAGCACAGCAGAGGACTTCTGCGTAACAACCAAAGAAGTGTTAGCACTAGCCCAACCTAGCAAGGATTTCCAGTATACTGTGTTCTTAAGGTTAATTGACTTGGTTCACGCCTTAACCTTCTGATTTGAGGACTTCATGTAAGTTTGTCCAAGAGCCTCAAAATTGCATTTGGGCATAAAAGTACTAATTAGGAATGGAAGATAAGTATTTGCCATAACGATCAATCTAAGGGGCAAAAATTGAGCCAAAAAATGGATACCTTGATCTATGCTAGTCATGCTTACAGTCCTGCAGAGCATACATGAAGGATACATGACAGAGCATACATGACAGACCAGCACCCATGCTTTGCTTCAGTCAACACCAGTAGTTTTGGTCCCTTAGAACCATGGTACCATAGCGTCCAAGTTTTGGTGCACGCAAGATAACTCTACTAGGTGTAAAACATATGAGAGAAAGTGATTATAGAGATTTTAGGATAGCAAGTGACTATAGAGATTTTAGGACAGCTGGAGTCTAGTCTATGATTTGTTTCAAAATTAGGGTTATGTGACATGAAACAAACCAAATGTTTAATGTCATGGAATGCAGTGAATTCAAAGTGATTGCATCATTCCTTATTTATTAGCTCTCTCTGAACTACTATTATGCAATTAGTCAATTCTATAAACAGTCATTATCTAAGAGAGTACTTCACGTGAGGACAGCATTCATAAATCATTTGTGTATTATTGAGCCATTAATGGAAATGACTGCATTAATACTACCCTGCAGCTGTTTGTGGATGTGCAAGAAAATGCCACATCAACAAGAACGTGACTGGAGATTCAAAGCATTGGAAAATGTTTGCCTTAAAACAGGGAGAGGAGTGAGGCTTAAGAACTTCGCATCACTGGTAGGTTAAAAGACTTCTGGGTTTCTTAAGCAGCTATGTAAGAGCTTAAGCATCATTTTCCAACCAAGGAAAATATTTTGCCTACTGATCCAGAACCTCACTTTCATACAGTAGATTAACTACAATTGTAAGTTCCTTTACTATATATGCTATTGTCCACATTCCACAATCTTTTAGGCTTCCTGTAAGCCTACTAATAAGTGTTTCTTGAACATTGCCAATAGGGTGGACTAGGATGCTATTACACAATTCAGAACAAAATGGTAGACTAGAGTATTAACATGGATAAACTGAAGCCTAAACAGGATTCAGAGTTTATACATATTGTATTTTTGGTAATACTACTCATGTGATCATGGAATTCCATTAATCAAGGTGCTGAGCCCTCACTGATACAAGAATTACATTTCTACTTCAGAAACAAGTTTTCTGCTTGATTATCATCTGAAATTAAAATTCTGGCATGTAAATATAACTTTGAAATGCTAATACTTCTTAAACAAAGACTTCTTCTCAAGGCCTATTTATGTTAGACACCAAAAAAGTAGTTGTCCATTATCTGCAAGGGACAAAGAATACTTTGCTGATAACCATGCCAATGAAATAGAAAATCCTTCGTGTAAGAAGTTGCCAAGTACCACAGTATACCAGTGTGGAATCCTCACATCCCAGAGGATGACCCTTGAACCCTATTGCAAAGCTTTCTTGACTATTTAGTTCAGCACTGCAGTCCACTGAAAATGAAAAATAACCTATGATCAATTTAAAAAAAAACCAAACAAAACTCTGCATAGCTTTTTCTAGTAGCTTCCAAAACAGTAAACAAAGTGTTAACAACTGTAATGAAATAAAAAAAAATCTTCTATTCACTATTTTTATTTTTAATTGGGTAGTTAAAAAAATCCAGTATTTCCCAGAAACATCACATCTTCCTATATTTATGCTTTCTTTAAGCCTCCTATATCCTTCTGTATTTTTACAACATAACTTCTCTTTATGTAAAATATGCCAAATAGTGCATAGTAACTTCTCTATATAGAATATTTTGCTTTATATCTACTTCTGTCAACTTCTATGTTTATACAAAATTGTAATTCCAGTTATTTACATTAGATTTCACCATATTCTATGGAATATAATGGAATTTTTAATTTTTTTAAGTTGCCAATGTACTCTTTTGCTATTGCAGGTTTATCTTCAAAGAAATATAGGTAAAATTTCTTAAGTATCTTTCTCCTCCTTACCCTCTTATTTTCATCGTGTTTGGTGGGTTTTTGTTGAAAAGTATAGTTGCTCTTTTTGCACTTCAGGAAGCTAAGCCCACTTCTCTGTGTTTAGGTTCCCTGACCATTATTTCACAACTCCTCTGGGATGACTGTACCACAACCTCAGTTGTGGCAGGTCTCTCAGAATAAAATGCTTTACCAAAACACTAATACGGGTTAGCTACAGGTTTAGGTGGTATATATTACCTGCAAGCTGTTTCTTCCTTGAGTTCTTCCAGTATTTATCCCTTCTCCCACATGGGCACAAGAGCATAGAAAATGAAGACCAAAGCAAGACAAGATGACAAGATGATATGGTTCAACTTCTGCCTTATGCAGAGGAGTAAGAACTCACATACACAAAATCCCTTCTCCATAAACACCCAACCTAGACATGTTGAATATCCCATAATATTCTTCATAGACTGCAAGCCCTAGTTTAATACTGTGAATTTATTAATCTTGGCTTTCCTGAACAGAATTAAATTTGTGTGACACAATCCTTTATAATCCATGCAGAATGTACTTCGAATCTAGTACTTGGAATCTAATTGGTGAAATCTGTATTTCACCAGTATCCTCATGGTTTATGTACACCTCTGTGATTTCAAGGTTGTATTGCAACTCTAATGAAGGCGATGCTCTGCTCCCACAGCACAGTGGCAAGTGCATGAGCAGCACACATTGAATTTCTCAAGGAAGATTCAATATCTCAGTAGGAAAGACTATTCACTGAGGAAAAGGAGATATATGGTTGCACTACTCCAAATTCCAGTGATTGTGCAATGAAGTTACCAAGCTGATGTAGCCATAATCCACTCTCGAATTCAGCTTGGTGGACAGAGAGCCTGCTGGAGCAGTGTCAGCTATAACAGAATACAGCAATCTGGCCTCGGAGCTGGCTGTGTTGGACACAGTAATAGTGTACAACTGCTGCAGATCTTTCCCCTCCTTTTCAGAGATTTCATGAGTCAAAACTTCATCAGAAATAAATACACAGACCCCATGTCCAAAGAGATGACATCTGGAATATCAGAGATTTTGCTTCAGGATAGAGTGGTGCAAAAGAAGAACACGTTAAAAGATAGATTGTTTTTTCCCTTGGTATAGAGATTTATGCCCTGCATTAAAATGTTTATTGATGAATAGGTTGCCTCTTAGTCACTTTTCTTCCCACTTATATCACTTATATTTGAATATACAGCCTAGAATTCATTATTACATCATGTATCCAAAATTACTTGCAAAATCTAATATTACTGAGAGGTTGCCAGTTTGAATAACCCTGTATAATTAAAG
>KZ506123.1:37030-80033 GCA_002844005.1 Limosa lapponica baueri
TAGAGTAAGCTTTTGGTATATAGTATTGCAGTGCCCATTTCTCAAGTGACAAAAGAAAGTTTTTCACCAAAAGGTGAACACAAAATGACCATGTATGTGTCTGTATGTTTATGTAAGTTCAGTGTCCTCTACCAATATCAAATTACCCAAACTCCTGGAGTATTTATGCAAGAGAAGATAATTCATACATCTGGACCAATTCATACATTAATCTACTCTCATCTGGCCTAGAAATTGAATTACCTCACTTCTCAGAGATCCACAGCATGTTTGAGGTCAAGGACAGGGTTTTTGACCTGGCTTGTTGCAAGGTTACATAAAAGACTGACACTGGGTTTAGACTCAATTGAAAGATATATTCACCCAGGAAAATGTACATATAGGAACAAATCCTGAAACACACAACTGCCCATAGCAGCAAGCTTTAGGCACTAAAGAGGACCACCTAAACACTGCCTTAACTCTACATTAAAATTTCTACTTCAAAATATTGTCACTTAAAATGAGGTTAATTTTGCCTAACAGACAAAACTGGTTGGGAGCTGGCATTACACCCTGTTTCATAACTGTGCTGGGAAACAAATACAAGACACTTAAACTGACAGATACAGCAGGGCCACTTACATCCTGGGTTAAACAACAGCTTGAATTATAGGTGGAACTGGTCATTGTTCCTACAGGTTTATGTCGCTGTTAGTGAAGGATGCAATGAGAAAAGTGAAATTTTTTAAGAATTAATTACTCAGCATAGATCTTCCAAACTACAGTAGGAACTGGTAATTTGGGTGACTTGTAAAGAGCTAGCTGTAGAAATCTCAAGCAAGAAGACTTTGCTCTGAAACTAAGGAATTTGTCTTTTGAACTCCACAAAAAGATCTTTGAAGTGCTTCTTCCATGAGCGTGCCTTTTTCAGATTAGATTGATTGAATTTGCCTGATATGTGTTATATTTAAAAACCAAACAAAGTAAATTTCTGTTGTCTGTTTGGGAGGGAGTTTCTGCAGCAGAGTGGGTTGTACATAAGAGAGCGATACATATCACTGCATGGTCAAACACTGCAGTAAGTAGGACATAAACTAAAATCCTGGATTCAAAATCTTCCATAAGTGGGTGTAACTTGCAGCACATCCAGAATGTTAACAAGTCAGTGCTACAGCAGAACTGGGTGGGAAGGTCATTCCTCTGTCAAGGACCCTTGGTCCTTGACATGAAAGGCCTCTTGACAGTCATTGGGATTTGCATGTAGGACTTCTCTGTTTGAATGAGAAAGCCCTGTGCAAAGAGCAAAGTGTGTAACAAAGAGGAGTGGTGACTTGTATGAGGCAGAACCAAATCATTTATGACTGAAACATGCAAAATAAATTGAGTTTCTCCTTACAAATAGAGCAGATCATATTGCAAAGGCACTCAGTTCTCCTGAATGACATATGCCCAAATGACTCCTTAAACTCACGTTGAAAATGCAAATAAGATTATTTCCAGCACACTAGACAAGGCCAGAGGCTGATGTGAGGAAAGAGAAATCCACAGAACAAGGATTTCTAGGAATATCCCACCTATGTCTTATCTGATTTACAGGATAATACTTTTCTAATGCTCAGCTATGCCAGTTTATTCTCTCCAGGGGTTCCCACAGCAAATAATGTATTCTTGGAATCTATGCCTCAAAGCATACCAACTTGTTACCTTCATTTTTAAGTCAGTATGAATATACAAGAAGCAGGTAAGCTCTGGAGAAATATAGAAAAACTTAGAAAATATTTGCAAAGACTTGAAGCATAAGTGTTAACACAAATATAGATTACATAGACAGTATTCCCAAGAAAACACACAGTTCAAGTGAGGCTCTTCCAGTTTGGGCTCACGGATTAAAAGCAGGGTGTGAACCACTGCATGTTTCTGGACTTCCAAACTCCCTCCCTCCGCACCCAAGCCTTCCAAATTTATCTGGAAAGCAGATGATTTTCAACAGTTAGTGTCCTATTGGAAAAAAAAAATAATTAAAAAAAAAAAGCGATCTTGAGGTTGGAGTAAATACATACACCATAAAGAGAAGTTGGCAACCCTTCTACTGTCTGGGTCTTGTTAAACTCCTACTGACACTCATGCTTGCGTTGTACAAGGGAACAGAAAAGGTCAGGTGCATTCTTAAACAAAAGCAACGCCAAAGTTTCTTTTAGATAAATTTATGGCAAACAGTTTAGGCATATAATTAATTTGTTGAGCTTTTTCTCAGAATTGTTGGAAATAGATGTCCGTTATATAAATTATGCAAAAAAAAAAAAGTTTGTGTGTATACAGCAGAGGATTCAGACAAATAACTCTTAATGCTACAGAGGCATTTCTCAGATTCAGTACTTTTAGGGTTTTAAGGAGAAGATCATCTTTGTTCTCGAGTCTGTTTTTTTGGCAATAGAAATCTATAAACTCAATTTTTTTTTTTTATTGTAAAAATTACCAGGTTTTGTGCTTAGACTTCTAGCGTTCTTATTGGAAGGCTACTTCAGAAAGATTTTAAAGCTTCCTTCTACTATCCAGATTAAAACAACTTTGGTCTGGTTTATACAAATCTGTTCTTGTGCCAACCCTTCACTGAGGGGAAAAAAGTCCTCTAACAAATGCCTGGTGACAACAGTAGAGACCTTCTCAATCTTTAATTTTGTAGCTGAAACAAACCAAGGTCTTCTAGCCTCTTCCAGCCCCCCTTAACATCTTGGCAATCTTTTATTGCGTTTATTTCAATCTTTCTTTTTCTTTAAGGTCTGTGTGAAAACATTCTAGGTTGTTCCCAAAAGGTATTTTGTACTACCTTCCCTGGGCCAGGTCTGCCAGGCAGACCCCATGGCTGGGGGGGATGATAAACTCCCAGCTGAACCTGAACTTGTTTGAGGCTTGCTGCTCTAGCTGGATGTGCATAAATCTATGGAGCCCAATAGGGTTCATTCCAAGGTACTGAAAGAGCTGGCTCAGGTCATCATGGGACCTCTCTCCATTGTTTTTCAACAGCTTGTTTCTCAGTATGGTTTTACTCCATCTGGAACGGGAATTATACAGCATGAGGTGCATGTACCTTGATGCCTGCCGTAAGCTTCCCACAGTTTTAAGCCACAAAGACCTTAACAAAAGTCTTTCATAGAAGGGCAAGTCCACATACAATAATTCTACGTGCAAAAAAACTCAATCATGCAGATATAGCTGATAAGTTTTGCTTAATGCATATAGCAAGACAACGGGGATTTCATACAAAATAGCTTCTGTGTGTCATGAGGAATTAAACATATTTTTGGTTTCTTGTTATTGTGTGGATCTAGTGATACCTTTAATACTATAGATCTAATACAATTTCACCAGTGTGATTATTATTTTGTAGTGGCACATAAAATGATTTTACAAAGAAGTTACAAGTGCTAATAAGGTACATAAGTATATGCATGATAGACGATAAATGAAAGCAGTTATTCCTTAAAGCCACATTAGTATGGCAACAAGTGAGCTTTGAAGCTTTGCATTGAGCTCTGTACATTTTGTCACAAGAGTTTCTCAAAAGGATAAGCTAGACCTTTAAAATACCAGCAAAGTACGAGTGAAGTCATATCTTCATTTCAATTCAGCAGAAATTTTATTGCTGACTTCAATAACTCCAGAGGCTGCATCTTTAAGCATGCATTTCATTTAGAAGTCCGCATTGAATCATATCACTCTCTAAAAGTGTTTGTAATGGTGGACACTCCCTAGCACAGACATAGCTTGCTGTGATACTTCTGAATCACTGTTACCAATGTCCTGTCTCTTATATTCAGACCTTGCCTAAATAGGAGCACTTTCAAACTTGAGGTGAACTTCTAAGTGGTTAACCACACTTAAACAAGTGTGGTTTAACTCTGTGTGACACTACTGTGGAGACACTAGTTCAGTAGGTAAGCCACCTTTAGTTTCTGTTAGCTGAAGGATGTTGAGCTACAGCAAATTTAAGTCAGCACGTACTCTTGGTCATGGCCCATGTGTTTAGAAATAAAGGGAGGGAAAAAAAAAAAAAGTACTTATTTCCAAAAAAAGATCCATCTCTTGGGATGTCTACTTAGCCCTAATTCAGAACAGACTCTTGATTCAACAGATTACCCTAAACAACCTAGTAAGACATTTGTTTCTCAAAAATAAAAATGTGTCAAATCCGTTTGTGTAAAGGGCAAGATTTGGCGTTTTTTTTTTCTTCCAGAATGGAGATGGTTTGAATCAACTGCTTTTCAGAACTGGTATGCCAGGAGACAAAATAGGTTTCTAAAGGATTTCCTATAACTAAAACCACGATAAAATGCTGAATGGAAAAAGACAAGTAAAGTTCCAAATATAGCATTTTGGTGGGAAGTTTCTTAAGCTTTGTTACAAATTTTATCTAACATGGTTATGAAGAAAAATTTCTCCTTTACTACGTATATCATAGCTTTTTATTGCAAAACTGTTTAGTTAGAAGTTTATTGATGTTCTGATTCTGAGGCCAAAAGCAGAATTAAGCAGGATTCAAGCATTTTTCTGCTTCCTAAACTAGCACAAAAGTCAAAAAGCCCTCAAAAGCTTGAGCCTGTTCTTTGTTTGTAAACTGATGTATCCCATTTCAAGTTTTGGATAGAGGATATCACAGGTGTGTTTTGGACATGTATGTGGTAGAAAGCCAAGGTCAGTAAAGGTTTTAGGGACCTGAGTTGCAACAGAGGGCAGGGGCGTAGGACTTCACACAAGAAAAAAAAAAACACTCTGACAATAATGCCTTGCATTGTACAGAATTGTTTCAAGGAGGTATTTAAGAACAGTACTCCCTGTTTGCATGCTTCACTGTTCTCCAAAGGAGGGAGACTCATTAAGGAGCCTGCTGTAGTTCTAATCTGTAGTATATTCATATGTCTGATATTTAATTTCAAGTATAGAGCTTGTTCAGAGACGACAGGGTGAATGAAAAGGTGATCTTTTTGTATGCTAAAAAAAAAAAAAATTATCCAAACATCCAGAAGTAATCAGATCTGCGTAGACCAGTTGCTACTCAAATTTCGTTCTCAGAATATCTTGGTGACAACTTTTTGGAGAATTTTAATTGATGGTACCTTGGGCGATAATGGTCACAAGTTGCAAAATTCAGAAAGGGAAAAAGAGAAGCACCAAAATAAATACCATGGATCTCCAGTAGGCAGGTTTCAGTAAGCCCAGAGAATTGGCATGTGAACTCTCGTAAAAAGCAAACACAAAACCAGAATTTGTTATTTCTCAATGGCAAAGCAGACAAAAACCCGGGAGGTTGAGATAGCTGAGAAGCCAAGTAATAAACTGGGATAAAACCTCACAGGGGTCAGTTACAGGAAGACCATTTGAGCCTAGTCCAATGTTTCAATGTTTCATCTCCCTTGGTCAGTCTTCTCTTGAAAACAAACAAAAAACAACAAAAGGGCAAGAGTGAGCAGGTAGCTAAAAATTAATCCTGGTGGTGAGAGGTACTATTTTGAGCTAAGGAGGGAGTTAACTGTTTACAGGCTACAGTAGGTATTTTCAAAATGGAAATCTCACATATTTAGAAATTTGGAGCTTTTTATCTCAAAGACATTAACCTTTGAGAACTGGTAGAAATTATAGAAGAATGGAAAAGGGCAAATGCAGCGCTAAACATTTAACACCGAGCATGTGAGAATTCGGTTCCAGGAAAAATGGGAGTCTTTTAAAGCCTATAAGGACAAGAGGATCTAAGTAATAACCAATCTGGATTTGTTGAGACCAAAAGGGGTATAACTAATCCAGCATCTTTTGGGGACAGTATTATAAGCCTTGTGGATAATGGAGAAATCTTGATTTTAATAAGGCTTGGCTTTATTTCACATGACAATCCGACAGACTGGGGAAACAAGTCTTTGACAAAACTAATAAATGGTAGGTGGAAAACTCAGAGTTTTTATTATTGAGTCTCTGTCAAGATGAAAGTAGGGCTGTACGTAGGACACCAGGTTCTTCTGTCTGCTCTGGAGCCAGTACTTCTCTGCATTTCAGTTAGCAATCTAGATGACAGAACTGAGACCACGCTTATCAGATTTTCAGGAATCTACTGTGTTGGAGGACAAGGTAAGAATTAAAAATGATCTGAGAAGTTGGAGATAAGGACTGGAAAAGCAGAGTCCCTTCAACAGGGAGAAGTGCGAAGTACTGCACCTAGGAAGTCACACTTGTTCCAGGCATGTATAAGCTCTGTCCTCTAAAGAAGGGATGTATGGGTGTTACTTTGCATCACAACCAGAATGCAACTCATTGATGTCATACTACTAGGAAAAGACAAGCACTATACTTGCAAAGAAACAAGAGGCTAGCTTATAAAACAGAGTGGAAGAATTATTTCACCTGAGACCAAGAACGTTATTTGAATTCTTGGCACTATACTTGAAGAAATTTGTAGATCATTTGGAAAAAGTTCTAAGAGAAGCAGCATAAATGAGTCAAGATGAAATATAAGTGTATTTTTAAGCAATGTCTTAAGAGTATGTCATGGTTTCTGCTAGGATAGAGTCGACTTTCTTACTAGCAGCTGGTATAGTGCTATGTTTTGGATTTGGGATGAGAATAGTGTTGGTAGCACACCAGTGGTTTTGGTTGTTGCTAAGTAGTCAAGGCTTTTCAAGGCTTTCTTCATACCACCCTGCCAGTGAATAGGCTGGGAGTGCACAAAAAGTTGGGAGGAAACACAGGTGGAACAGCTGACCCAACTGACCAAAGAGATATTCCATACCATATGATGTCATGTTCAGTGTATAAAGCTTGGGGAAGATGAAGAAAGGGGTGGGGGGGAATGTTTAGAGTTACGGTGTTTTGACTTCCCAAGTAACTGTCACATGTGATGAAGGCCTGCTTTCCTGGAGATGGCTGGACACCTGGCTGCCGATGGGAAGTAGTGAATTAATTCTTTGTTTTTCTTTGGTTGCGTGCATGGCTTTCGCTTTACTCATTAAACAGCCTTTATGTCAACACATGAATTTTCTCACTTCTCTTCTGATTCTCTCCCCCATCCAGGCAGGGTAGGAGTGAGCGAGCAGCTGTGTGGTGTTTAGTTGCTCACTAGGGTTAAACCACAACAGAGCATCAGGACAGGAACTATACTTCCCAAGGTACTCCACAACTTAGAAAATAAAGCTGAAAGAAATGGAGATGTTTAAAGGAGAGAAAATTTTTTTTAAAGAGCAGAAGATATAGAAATGGTCTTCAAATACATGAAGATGAACTAGAATATGTTCTCCATGTTCACTATGGATAGAGCAAAAAATGGCAGGACTAAAGTACGAAAAGGGTGAAAAAACCAGACTAGACAACATTCCCTAACAATAAAGATAGCAAAGTCATGGAACAGATCACTTGGAAAAAAACCACCAAAATTCTTTCTAAAGAGGCTGGGAAAAACCAAAACCAAACCTGTCCAGAATGATATAGATACACTTTGGCTCAGGAAAGCTAGGTGATCTGCAAAGTGTCTTTCATTTCTTTTTCTGGGATTCTGAGAAAGGTGTGTTAAGAACTACCTAATCACACTTTGTAAGTTAATTAAGCTGGGTAAGTACATAAACCTATAATACCAAAAGTACTTCAGAATGAAAAGTAATTTTCCTATTGTATTTATTTAGTTACTAAAACAGAGACAGCGGAAATATTGCAGCAACAACCAAACCTCGGTGTATTAAAAGTGTATATATATGCCAACAAGCCTGCAAGGGTCTTTTTCCTCCCCTTTAAATGTATTGAAAAATATGTCAAATGCTAGCAAACTTTAAGCAGATTCTAAAAGTACATCAGTAAGTAATCTACAGTAAATTGTATTCACACTGCATACAGACAGACTTCTACTCTAATTCCTTAGAGCTAGAGTCTTCCAACCATAAATTCATTGGTCCTACAGGATATCAAGAGCTAAATATTTTCTGTAGTCTCTTCAACACTGTTTGGAACTAGTCCCCTTTTGGAGAAAGGCGCTGGAAAATACCTTCTTTAGTGAGGACCTGGAAACCTCCTTCCTACTCTTGGATTCTTCGTCTAGCCAGTTCTCCTAATTGTGCTGAAAGCCAAAAATATCCCACTGAAAACACTGAATATCAAAATGGAATTAGGTGGTGGGATTTGGCTGCCCTGAGAAAGAGAGTTACCTATCACCAAAGGAGTTTGAGGGGATTAAGGAAGAGTGGGGAAGTCTCATAGCACTTCCATGAAAGAGGCACTGTTTTTAAGTGTTGTGCAATAAAAGTACTGTTTAGGGATTAATAGAGGCTACAAGCAATTCCATGTGTTTTTAAGAATGAAATCTGGAAGAAAAATCATGCTGACTTCTAAATTTGAAAGTCATTAGGCCTTTTGAATATCATTATGGCCTCTAAACAAGCTATAGAGACTGTTAGAAACAGCCATTTTTCTTTGATAACAAATGGGGATTTCCTTGGTATATTTTTAGGCTAACTCATATTTATTTGGTTTAGTTCTCTTATGAATATGCCAAGACTTAATTTTACTGTAAATATCTGTGATGAGGACATAGGATTGCAAACAATGTATCCCCGAAAAAGTACTGAACTTCAAAGCAGCAGGCCTGATATCAGTCTGGAGCTACGCCTCAATATGAGTAGCGGAGACTGACATTAAGCTGCTGGGTTTTTTTGAAGCAGAGATGCTCTTTGCCCCAAAATCCCAAAAGTCAGCAAAGCACAAAATCTACCCCACACTCCATTGGGAAAAATGGGAAAATTGGATAAAAGGAATACATTTTGATCTAAAAATTAGGATTTTTAATATAAACAGTGCACAGAGTCTGGAAATTTTTAGTGCAAACCTATGTCTGAAAAAGCTACTTATCTGTAATTCCCTTCCTTCAATTACAGTTTATCAGTCATTTTCGCCCTGATGATAGTGTTTAGAAAGAACTATAAGATTTTGCAACGCAAGTTACACAAGCAGCCCAATGCGGGTGCAATCATGTGGGAGAGAGGTAAGAAAAGTCAGTATCTCAAGACTGCAACTAAGTTAAACTTCTGATGACTCAAATACCATTCTGGTATTTTATCTCCTTGCAGCAGAAAGTGCTTTAGCATGTCATGTCAACCTCCCAGTGCTGCAACTTGTCCAAGTTAATTGGAGAATGAAATCCTTAAGCTGGCTACATAGAAAAGCAAAAAATATCAGGCTATTTCAAAGTCAGCATTATACAATGCTATTCCGTCATTAATTTTGAAGAGCAAAATAGTTGATTTCATATCCATTTCAAACTCCACTATGTGTACTTTGGCTGCAGTAATAAACATATTAAGAAGCATTCAGTCTTCTATTGTTTTCAGAAGAAGAAATTATTTGTTCTGTAATTCTTAACAGTGCACCCCAACTTCATAACAGTGAGAGTGGAAGAAAATGCTACATTACTTTTACAGTTGACATACAATGACAAAAATAAAACTTCCCCCCCCCCACTGGTGAAGTGTTATGTAGATTACATCATCTATCACCCTATTTCCCCCAGGAATCTAGCAAAGGATTTGTATCTTTATTCAAATTAAGGAAGTGCTTTTTGAATCATATGCCTGTACAAATAAATAATGATTTCCCCCTTTGAGGAAATCTCCTTAGCTACTAAGGCTGACTTCACTGTAGAAATCTCCCAGATCTGTAACAAAACGTATTTCAAATTAGTTTAGTCCTTCTCTCACATTTTGATCTCTGATCCTTTGTTGATGACAAAATGTCAGTTCACAGTTAACTGGGTAAATACCACTTCACAGCAGGATGAGTTAGCTCCAATTGCAGATTTTGAAGATAGTGTATTCTTGCACTTGATAGTTACTCCAGAGTTGATGTTAACATCAACATCAGCTGCAATTTGCATGTATTCTCAAACATTTGTGACAAGGCATTAGCCTCCTCCTTACTTACTAAAGAAGCAAATTTTGATACTCCCACCCCTCCCTATCAGGTCTTTAAACAGATTAGGTTTGCAACGGGGACTCAGTCCTCTATTTCCAGTCTCAGGTGTCAATTATACAGACACTATTGAGTGTACAGAGAGAATAGTTCTTCCACTGGCAGGAAAAGCCATTCATTTTTAATTGACCAAGAAATTCAATCATTTTTAAAGCCCTTTTTTAATGCTGTGTGCAAGGGTCCTATTCGTTAATTTCTTATTCTCATTGCATGAAGTGTTGAAAACTGTTAACAAGGAGTACAATAAGCATCATATTTACTGCTTCTGGTTTAAAGTCTTATCTGAGTCTGTAACATGAAAAATTGAAGAAAAGAAAAAAACCCCAAACCACACAAAGCTGCTCTTCTTTTTTATATAAAGGTAATTCAGAAAATATTAGAAAATTAATAACTCAAGGGAAAAAGTCATCCATGATTGATCTTAGTGTATTCTTATGAAGAAACAGAAAGCCTATTACATTCCAGAGCTCAGAGCCTTAAGTGCAGAGTTCATCATTTTGCTTTTGACTTCATTCCCTCAACACTGATTCTCACTAATGACTGTCCCAGTGTTATACTCAACAGATGAATAGTCATCCCTGTGCCAAAATAGTCTGCTGGGGATTGTGGTGAATGCTACAACACCAAATTCTGCACTAACTCACTCTCATGCGTACACACTCCCAGAATGCCTCTATCTCGCGTGTAGCATTCTTGAGCTTTGGTTCAAACCACATCCCTTTGAACACCAACACAGATACAAAAGTCTATAGAGACCACAGTAAGTATTACAGGATTGCTGTATTGCCATAAGTAGGAATCATCAATATGATTTAAAAGCTACAGTTACTTTTTTTCTGCATAGAAGGACATCGTGTAAACTTGATACAATGCAAAGACTTGGCTGTGCATAGGGAAAACTTCCTAATTCCAAAGGGATCAAATTTTTGATGGAAGACTCTTAAAGAGCTGGGAAACTTACAGAATCCAGGCTATGCCAGAAATGTCATTCTAATGGTTGGTGCCCTCAATTTGTACATAGAAAAATTGTAGGAAAGAATTTGAATTCCACCTCTGTCAAGCAGCAATGCAGTAGAACCCCGAAGTGACAAGTGCTGGAGGACTTGTGCTTTTTAATCTCTGTGAACACTGTGTTGCAGAATAGTGTTAATTCAAGGCAAAGGTAGAGATAATATCTCATTTTATCTCACCAGAGCATACACTGCTCTTCAGGAGAAAACTCTTATTCCAGAATACATTAACAACAATAACACTACCATACATTAATCAGTTTGATAGTTTTTTTTTCACATGAAGTTATTAAAAAAGAAGAAAAACTATGAAAAAGTAAATAGTCTGTTACAAGAATCTGACTCAATTCCAAGACAACTGCAAATTCCACCTCATATTTATCCTCATAGAGTAAAACTCCCTGCAGCTCCATTGGTGCAAATATCTACACTGGTGTCAGGACAATTACATTTCATTGAACAAAATTCCTTCCTATATTTTTTTCTCCTCAAGTTGTCCAAAAGAAAACTATCCAATAGAAAAAATGAGTGAAACATGTGACTGAGACAGAATAGAAATACAGACTCTGGAGACAAAGTAATTGAAAAAGAGGTGGCTTTGAATTACTTATAAGATTACATAACAACCAATTTATTTAATTTAATTGAATCATCATAGATAAAGAGTAAAGTTGCATTAGTAACTATTCAGTGTTGAAACAGAGATAAAAGAAATATTAAAACTGCATAGAGTTTGGAGGTGTTCCTTCAAAAGTAAACCCCACCTTTAACAGTGTGAAAAACAGCAAATTAAAAAAATACAGGGTTTATCATCTGCATTTATCATGCTGTCAAAGCAGACCCCTTCACTAAAATCACAGCATAGTTGGATCTTTTGCCCTACAGCACAACTACTTCTTCCATTATTAAGGATTGATTTCCTATACCACAAGCCCAGATGAGTTACACATAGTTGATAGAGAAAAGTTATAATTACAGATGTTCATGAGAGCTAATACTCAGACCTCATTCAGCACCTACAGTTTCCTGCAGCTGTGGAAGAACGAAGAGGAACACTAACACCAAGGAGCCAGAATCCTACACAATAAAAAAAAAAATACTGTATCCTGCCTGTTGGAGCTTTGTTGATCTAAAATGCATCATGTATTGAACCCAGAGCTATGTCACTGGAGACAGCTAGTGCTGTTGTCTCACCCATTAAGTAACTTGCCATAGGGAAGACCCCAATCTTCCCCAACAATGCTATCCTGAAACAGAACTGGGGAAAAAAAAAAACACCAAAAAAACAACCAAAAACCAAACCAACCCACTAAGAGAAAAAGCTTCTGCTAGCCAAACTAACTTGCTTGCTCACATACAGAGGCAGAAAATCACCATATTTTAAGAGCTTAATGATGGTAGAGTGAAGCTACAAGGATCTAAACTTGCAAAATCCAAAAGAAAGCGTCAGCATTTAAGTGCTCATGTTTACTGAGGGTTAACCAGTGACATATTTCAAACATCTGCAGTCCATACGGACATCCTTAACTCCTGACTTTTAACTCAAACTGGGAAGCCTCTCAGTGATGTAGACTAGCACTCAGCCTAGCACAAGCCTGCCGTCCACATAACATCACTGTACATTGCTCAGACACCACTTTGCAGCCCAGCTTCTCTTTCAATCACTTCCATGTTTGCTGTCACACAGGTAAATTTGAATCAAGACCACAACAAAAACACACTGCAAGTTATAAAATCAATCAAAAGCAAAGCATTACCTATTAGAATGAGGAGCCCACTGAAAACCAGGGCCAAAGTCAACAAATTTAGCCTTACTTCATGCTTCCTGACCCACAGTCCTCTCTTCCTGGGATCAAAGCCATTGTCTCAGTCCTAGTTCCTTCTCTTCCCTTGGCAGTGAGCCCTAATTGCTTGATAGATCCCAGCTGCTTTGATCGCCTCTCCTTTTAACTCATTCCTCCCCAGTACTGCAGCAGTAACAACACAATTGGGGAGGGTTTGTTATTCACACATCTGATGAAACTGGTTCCAAGTGCCCTTTTAATAAGCAGAAGATAAATAAACGTTGTAGCAAAAGAATACAGGAAAACTTCCAGAATATGTTAGTGTAATTGGACCCTTCTAAACTTTGAGAGGTCAAAATCTCTGAAAAGCAGCATTTTACATAAATCTGGATAGAGGGAGCATGCATTGGCTTAACCCAGCAGTCAGAAGTTTCTAGAGCACCTATTTTCCCATCTTTTTCCCCAGACCCCCCAGCAGTATTATTAATAGCAGACATGGCTTGTCTAGCTCACTCCTTACTTCACTGTCCCTCTTCTGGCAATTGTGAAAGAGACACGGAGAGAGGCAAACAGCAGGGAGAGGATTTTCTTTTTTCTATTTTCATGTCTTAATGGGTAGTTTGAGATTCAGAGCAACATAAACAGGCAAAAATGGAGAACAAATTACACATGGAAACTAACTTAGACTCTGGAACTAAGACAAGAGTTGCTGCAGTACGTGTCATGTGCAGAAGCAGAACATGATGCAAGTTACCTTCTGGCTGATTTGGATACACCAGCAGATTATTGTCCTCGGGATGAATAAATCTATCACAGTCAGATCCTCCATAAGATTAAATGCGTATGACACATGCAATGCCCATCAGTAACAAATACTTGCTGTAGTCTATTATGAGACTGGTATTACACTGATGTTCTCCTATGAGCTCTGAAGTGGACTGTTCAGGGCAATGGAAGAATTAGACCTGCCTGTGCACAAAAGGATAGTTATCAGGAAAGGACAAGATTTTTAGAGATGATGAATTTTGCACTTAAGTGATCATGACATATCAAAGATTTGGTGCTTGGTAGCATAATTCTGATGTTCCCTCAATATATGACATATAAGCATTTATGTTTATGAATAAGGAATCTGGTAGATCAATTCTTCCCTCTACCATAGTATAATGTAGTTATGGACAGTTACATACTTTGCAATGGGACAGGCTTAGAGTTTCAACCAACTACTACAAAACTATGAGTGTAATTATCTTTGGATTTTACTGGTTTTCATTTGTGGTTTGTTTCTTTACTATTAGTATGTCCTGATATTATATTATCTGTTATTATAGAAGTTCGATTAAAATGATGGGGTTTTTTCCCTTTGGTTCTGGTAGCAAGTTATACAGGCATATAGAATTAAAATATCTAATTTCACCCTTACGCAAGGCCAACGAACTTTCATTTTCAATATGGATTGCAAACACGTTACCTGACATCTTGGCCTACATACTGTAGGACAAGGAATTTTCACAGTAGCCAGATTTATTGGAGCAGCTCTTATAGCATTATAGTATTATGAACTTCTTGTTATCCAGCTTACTGCAGTTAAGCATCAGTGTCAGCTGAAAAGTGGTGTCTTGAACTGTAAGGATTCATTTGAAAGTAAGGAAATCTGCATGGCAATGAATTATTTCCTGCAGTAGGAATTCTCAGTGAAAAAAAAACCAGCTATCATGACGGAATACAAACCAAGAATGAGAAACAGGTGGAAAAAATTACAGCCAACTTACTGTACATGAAATAAGCTAAAATTACCTTCACACTTCGAGAGTATACAAGTTTAGAGGCTCTTCCCCAGCCAATCTTGAGTAATGACTGCGGCAAGAGACCGACCTCCCTGCAGCTTAAGGGTGCTGCACACTTCGGTATTTTCTTCTCCATTACACTACAGAATTCAGAAATACAAACTGATATGAAGAAAGGCATGTAAGAACAGGACTCACATCAGCATCCTGAGCAGGGAGTTACATAAAAATAAGCACAGGAAATACTAAATGTCTTAAATCCTACTCTTTTTAAAGTTCCTTCTCTCAATAAAAATTCACAGATGAGAGGCTTCTTAAGAGTGAATTCTAGCATGAGATTAAATATTTCTGTACAAAATGCTTGGATATCTAGTCCTTCTCTCAGATTTGATTCTGCATTTCCTCCTTACTGAATTAAATTCAACAGCAAATAACTCATAGGTATATGACATTTTTCAATGAAATTTGGGCCTGTCTGCTGCTGAGTCTTTGGGAGAAAACATTGGAATGGGGAGGATGGTTCGGGACAAATAATTTTGTGTTTTGTGAAATATATAAAATTGAATTATTTTTGGTTTTTAAACTTTTAAGATTGACATGAATATGAAATAACATCATAGCAGTTAAAATTTTTATAGTCAAATTATAGTTGTAATTGGAGTTTTCATAGAAAATTATAAATGAAATTATATAGCCACACTAGGGATTCATTTATAATTTACCATAAAACCACAAATGATAACTCCCAACACAGAATCTTCAGTCCACAAAGACAGCGATAGATCACATTTTACAGCCTAAACCAAGAAAAGTTGCTAATAATACAATATATAAACAAGTATGACTGACTTTACATGGACTAACCTCTATATTATAAAATTACTGGATATAACTTTTTAACCCAAATGAAAGAATTATACATATTTCACAGAGCATAGGGAGGTAGCTATTATAGTAACTTTTTTTTCATAAGACAATGCAGAGCCTATCCGAATATTGTGTTACTGGAAAAGTGCACCAGGGCAAACCCTAGAGATGAAGTAATAGGTTAAGCCAGCCAAGGTTTCTCTTTCCTAGCCTTCTTTCAGTGATGTTTTTGTCACAGATGTAACTAATGACACACACTGTTGGAGTGAATGTGGAAAAAACTTCACACAAGAAATGTTATACTTTTATTTTCCTTGCCAGACATAAATTGATTCCATATACTGTTACCACAAATCCTGTGAATACTCTGTTCTGTGCAGAAACATACTTTGCTGGCACAGATATCCTGTGTTCTAATTTTGCTGGTTCTACTCAATATTAAAACTGCTCTTTGTTGTTTGAACTTCTATTAGAGGCATAGTGTTTATAGGAATAAGATGAAGGCTTAGCTTGTACCACTATAAAAGCCTGAGAAAATCACTGCAGCTCCCTTGTCATCTTTGTCTGCCCAGTTTTTCTTTAGTTTGAAAAAGAAATGTGAATTCAGCTTTATGAACTGCCTGCCAATTTTCAAGAAACTCTCTCTAAGATACTGGTCATTTGAGGGTGCATCCATTAATTTGGAAGAAATTTGAGGAATATTGAGTAGAAAGAGAAAAATGCAACAAAATAACCAAACTTTTTTCCCCTTTCAGCAAAGCTCTTCTTGTTCAAAGCAGAGTTCAGCATAAGTGCATGTCAGTGCTCTGGTATAATATAAAGGGATTAATGAAATCAGGGTCAAAAACTTTTACCTTGTTTTTGTGGGCTTTTTGGGTTTTTTCATTTGTGACACTAAACTGAGTTAAAATGCCTCCTTGGCTTCCCTGTGTGCTCAAAGGGCACTGCAAAGCTTTGCTTTTTCCTTTCCCTTTGCCTCAAGGTCCCATATAATTGATTCTGACCAAGTGTTAGCAGTAACGTCCAACTCCCAGAAATTTTTCCTGAACTACGGTTATTCCTGGTGATTCATATGTCTGAGAATCTTACTGAAAAATAAACTATTGGAACCTTTTAAATAATTAACTTGGCTCTTTTAACACACAGGATCTTTTGAAGAGATTGCAAGGAGGGGAGAAATGTAAGAGGAGTGGAGGGCTGGACTGTGTGCTTGTGGAATCCTGGCATTGGGAAAGCATTTGTCTTTATCTACTTACACTGGGGCCAGATGCAGAAAGCCAAGGGCAACTTACCTCCCAGATGCAATGACTAATAATGTGTAAACATATCAAAGAGATCTCCAATTTTCCAATAAAACTGAATCCAACATCATTTTTGCTTCAAGAGAGTGAAGGGAAAAATAAATAAAAAAACTCCTAGATGTACAGAAGGCTTGCACTCTTATCTAGACTCTTCGGTACCTTCCCAATAAATCTCTTTATGTAACTTTCCTTTGCCGCATTTCATATGGACATAGGTATTCAGTCTTGTCCACATAGAACAATAATCAATAAAGATTCAAAACTCAAGAGACCTGCTGCTAACCTTGCTGCTGATTCACTCAGAGAGGTCAGCAAGCTGCAAGATCAGGGACATCTTCAACTAGATCAGGTTGTTCAGAGCCCCATCCAACCTCACCTTGCATGTTTCCAGGGATGGCGCACCTACCACCTCTCTGGGCATCCTGTTCCATTGTTTCACTCTCCACATTGTAACAAATTTCTTCCTTCTATCTAGTCTAAATCTTCCCTCTTTCAGTTTAAAGCCATTACTCCCTATCCTATTGCAACAGGCCCTGCTAAAAAGTTTGGCCCCATCTTTTCTGTTGGCCCCCTTTGAGTATTGAAAGGGCACAATAAGGTCTCCCTGGATGGAGCATTCTCTTCTCCAGGCTGAACAACCCCAACTCTCTCAGCCTGTCCTCATAGGAGAAGTGTTCCACCCCTCTGATCATCTTCATGGCCCTCCTCTGGACCCGCTCCAACAGGTCCTTGTCCTTCTTATGTTGGGAGCCCCGGAGCTGGAAGCAGAACTCAAGGTGGGGTCTCACAAGAACTGAGTAAGAGGGGTAGAATCACCTGCCTTGACCTGCTGGACACACTTCTTTTGATGCAGCCCAGGATGCAGTTGGCCTTTTTGGCTGCAAGTGCACATTATTGGCTCATGTCCAGCTTTCCATCCACCACTACCCCCACGTCCTTCTCGGCAAGACTACTCTCAATACCTTCATCGGCCTGCCTGTATTGATTCTGGGTGTTGCCCCAAACCAGTTGCAGGACCTTGTACTTGCCCTTGTTGGATCTCATGAGGCTCACCCAGGCCCACCTCTCAAACCTGTCCAGGTCCACCTCTCAAACCTGTCCAGGTCCCTCTGGATGACATCCCATTCCTCAGGCATGTCATCAAACTTGCTGGGGGTGTACATGATCCCACTATGTCATTGATGAGATCTTGAACAGCACTGGTCCCAATACAGACTCCTGAGGGACTCTACTTGTCACCAAACTCCATCTGGACATTGAGCCATTGACCATTACCCCCTGGATGAGACCATCCAACCAGTTCTTCATCCACTGAACAGTCCACCCATCAAATCCATATCTCTCCAGTTTAGAGAGAAGGCTGTTGTGGGGGACCATGTCAAAGGCTTTACAGAATTCCAGATAGACAACATCCGTAGCTTGTCCCATGTCCAGCAGTGTAGTCACTCCATCATAAAAGACCACTAGGTTAGTCAGCCAGTCACTTGCCTTTGGTGAAGCCATGCTGGCTGTCTCGAATCACCTCACTGTCCTCCATGTGCCTTAGCATAGCTTCTAGGAGGATCTGTTCCATGATCGTCCCAGGCACAGAGATGAGGCTGACAGTTCAGTGTTTCCCAGGGTCCTCCTTTCCACCCTTTTTAACAATGGGTGCAATGTTTCCCTTTTTCCAGTCTCTGGGGACTTCACCTGACTGACATAACTTTTCAAGTATCATGGAGAGCAGCTTGGCAACTGCATCAATCGATTCCCTCAGGATTCTGGGATGCATCCTGTCAGGTCCCATGGACTTCTGTATGTTCAGGTTCCTCAGATGGTCACAAGCCTGATGTCTTAGAGTGGGAGGGACTTTCTTCCCCAGAGTCTGCCTTGCGGTCCATCCACTCAAGAGGTGTGGCAAGAGAGGTTGTCAGTGAAGAGTGAGGCAGAAAGGTTGCTGTATTGTATACTGGCACCTGTAAAAACTGAAAATGAAGGTATGAACCTATATTATTCCTTCAAATGCTGAAGCCTACATATCGGGGTGTTCAGAGGGGAAAAAAAAAAGAATCTGCACTTGAGTAATGTGCACAATAGACATGTACTGAGGAGAAAAGAAACTTGGGTTGAGTGATAGGAAGTGAAAATGCTGATAGCATAATGTTTTTGACTTCCTGAGAACTGGCTTGCATTCCTCTGGGAAGGAACCGGCAACTAATTTAGAGATTATTAACTTGAATCAATAGCTGTCAAGTTTCTGAAGAAATCAGGTTTGGTAATAACAGAAAAAGCTGAGTTGCAGTGAGTTCTTTACTAAGAATAACTCCTTTTCTTATCTTCTAATACAAACACTGTTCTCTTTCACAACCTCAGTAGGGTTGCCACTGGCTGGACATGCGAGTTTGCTACATATAGAAGCCAGTACAACAGCCAACTCCTTTCTTAATAATAGCTTTCAGCTCCTGATTTTCCTGTGGCACACACTGAGGGGAACAAGTTCCCTGTTTGTTACAGTCATTAGAACTGCCTCCCCTGTCCTAGATTTGCATTACCCAGGCTAGTTCTCCCGATTCCCCAGAAGCTTGAGCAAATCTGTTCTCAGATCTCATTAGCTGCAGTATTTCTAGGAGTACATCTTGGTTGAACATAAAAGGAAATCAGATTCATGAGTTTTGTCTTTCATTAGTTACTTGGAGAATATGTCTGTGTTTGTATGTGTGCATTCAGATAGACAACTGTATAAAAAACAGACTAACATCTACTCTGCTTCCTTTGCTTCAATACTCCCAAGCCTTCTTTTGGCTGTGGCTGGGTACTTGAACTTTCTGCACATACTCTGAACTGAGTTTCTCTTTCTCTCCATCTTCTTGACCTTTGGGGTCAGTGCTCTTCCGCACTTCTGGCCACTGTGCACTCTCCCTCTGAGCCTTTATGGCCTTGCAGTTAGACATTATGTCTTTGTTTCCCCACTAGGGAAATTCCATCGCTCCAAGTCCTGGCTCTGGGGAAGATGGGGGAAGACTAAGATTTCCTCTTTTTTCTTCTTTTTTTCCTTTTGTTCTTGTCTTAGGCACATTTGTTCGCTGTTAATAACTGACTGGTTCAGTGATGTGCCTATAGAAAGCTCCCCTGCTCCTTAACCCAGAGGGCATGCGAACACTAAAAGGCAGAAGACATACTCGCATACACTCTGGGAATCTTCCATATTGTTTCTGTTTTGTTTCCATCTTAACAGAAAACTCAATTACAAACAGTAACAACTAAACTAAACCATCTTCTCTCTCCAGTGCAGTGAGTCACCAGGACTTTTTCCATAATAATAAGATGAATAAGCATATTTTTTAGACTTTTACAGTTGAGTATGCTTCACAGAAAAAGAGACCTTTGACACTGCTTCTGAACCTACAGTCTTCTGCTGCTGCTCCTAGTAAAATATGGTTGTACATCAACCTTTTTTGCCCTGTGGATGATAAAGGAGTTAAACACTTTTCAATCAAAACTGAATACTGTACATCTTGGTCTTATGAGTCAACACAGCTTTTTAACTAAGCTGTCCTGTAAGCAAGATAGCATCTGCAAGATGAAAATGAGAAACAGCTGTATCATAGGGCTTTGCAAAATAAAACCTTGATTACACACTGTATGGATATGCACATGGTGATCCAGGGATATTCCAAAAACTACACCAGCCTCCTGAAAATGAAGGGCTACCATCTCTTTTGTTAATTTTTATGTTGGTTTAAAATGAAGTGTGGTACATGGTCCAACTGATCTGTCAACGGGATAGACAGTGCATGCAGTGAAAATCCACAGTACTGCAGGAATCCAGAAGTTCTCTTTCTGGTAGGACTTTACGGGGATTTCAGTGTACTATTTCGTATCACTGGAAAAAGTGACAAGTGGAAATATTAAGTTTGCTTAAAGGAGCTTTTGTCAGTATAACTGTGGGCTTAGTACATCTCTGCTTTTCATAATATAGTATTTCTGACAAATTGTGAGATGATTATGCTGATTAACTCAGTTCAAGCACTTTAGGCAAATGCAGTTTCTATAACAAACAGAAGAAAGAAAGAGAATCCATCAATTTAAGGACTTAAATCACATAACAAGTTTTTTTTAAAACTTTACATCAACGTTCTGTAAATTAAGAAGGAATCAATGAAATTAAAGTCCCAGCACAACATACTCTTCATTACCAAGAGCAATGAGAGAAGAACTCTTTATATGTGGTGTCATTAAGAGTGCTGCAGCCATGAAGGTAAATACTATGCTTGCTATCAAACCTTTTCAAATTTGAAATCCACCTTAAGAAATTACCAAAGTCCATGGGAGGGAGGCAGAGCCCCTGCTAGGATTAATCAGTGATGCTGACTGATTTCTAAGGGATCAAATGATAACTAGACGCAGTAAAAATATCTTAGGACTCGTCATTTCATTACATGCCATATTCAGAATTTGGTCATTTCAAAATACATGTACCAGCATGTCACATAGGCCAGCTATCACAAAGTACCTGTTACTTTCTGCTTATATTCCTATGTTTTACATTCACAGTGTGTTACTGTCTGGGGTACACCAAATTTTCTAATTCAATATCATTTTTGCATCTCACTGTTGAGATGCTGCTAACTTCCAGTTTCAGACAACGTATGAAGTTGTTAATGGAGGCATAATATTTACTGCTTTTGTTTCTGAATATTCATTCTGTTACTTCCACACACACATTCTAACTTAGTTCTATTTATTATTCTGCCTTGGTTTTGTGATTTTTATAATCCAATTTAGACTGGGAGTAGAATTTAAAAAGGTACAGTATCAAATAGACTGCAAAATAATTAACTCTATAATGTATTCCATAGAGCTATACTCTGCCTACAATAAGCATACATAAATTCATTTTGATGTATCATGCTTTGCACAGAGGTAAGTGGGCATGTAATTAGCTCATTTATTTCGCATTGTTTGAGAAAATGTGTGTCTCACACCACACATGCTATCTGCCTCAGACAGAAATGTCAATGTTGTTTTGGTTACTGTCTGCAGAAATCAGCTTTATCAAAATTGTAGTTGAAGACGAGGCATCAAGACTGGTCTGTGTGATGAAGGATGTAATTTTGTGTTGTGTCTTTAAAAAAATTCATGCAAAAAACATGTGATTTGTTTGTTTGCACTTGCCTCACCCCCCTGGCAGAAGCTGTATGGCATCTAGGGAATGAAGCATAAGATTACCTATCTCCTGGATAAAAACCAGAAAGGATGGTGTTAGTTAAGTCAGTAAAAGGCTGTCCTGAGAGGTAATAAAAAACTCCCCGTCACTGAATGGTTAGCATCTGTGGCTGATTCTCTAGTCATCTTATCCCAGGTGTCCAATTAGGGCATGAGTGTATCAGCTGTGCAGAACTGCAGACAAGCCACAGCTGAACCTATGGTTGCTGAAAGCTATACTTCAAAAATACAAATCCATGCTTTGAAAAAAACCCTGCACCTTCTGAGATAATTAGGTGCTCAGATGTTAAACTGGTTAGTTCACTTCTGGAAGTCTAGGTAATATTTCTGCATTTCATTGGCTTCACAGGAGATCATCCACAAAAAACTTAATAATTACGTATTTTAGGTAGCATCTGAAAAGAACACTGTAAATAAAGTACAGGTCACACACAGGAAATTTCTTTTTAATGAGCAATCTTAATCCTCTACATTGAATGAAACAGAAATCAAGTATATGATGTAATCAGAGACAATACTATAATGTATATACAGAAAGAACAAAATGAGAATTGGAAAGGTAACTACTTCACCTGTAATTTAAACCCTTGACTTCGCCACCTCACAACTTCATTCTAATATACTTTTAGGATACAGTATGTAATTTTAAAATTACTTCTTTCCTAACTGATACATCATTAGTCTCTTTTAAAGAACAGGTGTAGGTGCACATGTAGATTATAAAGCCCAGAGAAACACCATGATGCTCCTTCATTATTTAGAAAAGTAAAAAATTTTTACTTGTAATTGATCCATTAATTTATCAAGGAGAAATTACAGTAATCTTTTATTTTTAAATGTGATAGCCTCCATGTGTCTGCTAAAGGCATGGGAAAATATATATAATAATGCTGCCCATTTGCACCATATTCTGTGTAGATAGAATCAGAATGTTTCAGGTTAGAAGGGACACTAAATATCATCTAGTTCCAACCCCCCTGCATGGGCAGGGACACCTCCCACTAGACCAGGTTGCTCAAAGCCCCATCCAGCTTGGTCTTGAACACTTCCAGGGATGGGGCATCCATGCCTTCTCTGGGTGACCTGTTCCAATGCCTCACCATACTCACAGTAAAGAATGTCTAAATCTACTCTCTTTCAGTTTAAAACTGTTCCCCCTTATCCTATCCTTCCACCTGCTGATAAAGAGTCTCTCCCCATCTTTCCTGTAGGTCCCCTTTAGGTACTGAAATGCCAAAAGAAGGTCTCCACAGAGCTTTCTCTTCTCCAGGCTGAACAACCCCAACTCTCTCAGCCTATCCTCACAGGAGAGGTGCCCCAGCTCTCTGATCATCTTCATGGCCCTCCTCTGGACTGGCTCCAAGGGTCCATGTCCTTCTTATGTGTGGGCTCCAGAGCTGGAAGCAGTACTCCATGTGGGGTCTCATCAGAGCAGAGTAGAGGGGCAGGATCACCTCCCTCGACCTGCTGGACACGCTTCTTTTGATGCGGCCCAGGATGCAGCTGGCCAACTGGGCTGCCAGTGCACATTGTTGGCTCATGTTGAGCTTCTTGTCCACCAACACCCCCCAAGCCCTTCTCCTCAGGGCTTCCCTCAATCCGTTCTCCACCCAACCTCTATTTCTGCCTGGGATTGCCCTGACTCACATGCAGGACCTTGCACTTAGCCTGGTTGAACTTCATGACATTTACATGGGCCCACCTCTCAAGGCTGTCCAGGTCCCTCTGGATGGCATCCCTTCCCTCCAGTGTGTCAATTGTACCACACAGCTTGGTGTCATCAGCAAACTCACTGAGGGTGCACTCAATCCCACTGTCCATGTCACCAAGAAAGACTTTAAACAGCTCCAGTCCCAGTATTGACCTCTGAGGAACACCACTCGTCACTAGTCACCACTTGGACATGGAACCACTGACTGCAACTTTTTGAGTGCAGACATCCAGCCAATTCCTTATCCACTCAGTGGTCCATCCATCAAATCCATGTCTCTCCAATTTAGAGACAAGGATATCATGTGGAACAGGGTCAAATGCTTTGCACAAGTCCAGGTAGAAGCACCTGTAGATGTATAGCACTGGTAATTGATTCAGAAAATGAAGTCTTCTCCTGACAAAGATCATGTTTCAGAAGTTGAAATCACTGGTGATAGGAACAGAAATTAGGTCACAACCTGAAGGATAGCACTTCTCCCACTTTAAGCAAAGGGATGAGTACTGTAGCTGGCTGCTACATAGAACAAGAACCTTTCCTCTTTTCAAATATAATTTTATAGTTACAAAAGTGTTTTCTCTTTTAAATTAGGGAAGAAAGATGACAGTGTTGTTTCCCAAATCACAGCATTTAAAGACATGAAAAGACACCAGGCTATTTCACTAGCAAGGAATTGTGAAGTTTTGATTGTGTTTTCAAGCTACACATATCCATGCATAAAAGCAGCAGGAAATATAGCCCATTTTGCTGACCCTTCTGTGTTGCGGCTACAGGCACAACAGTTGAGCGAACCTGCCACGTGCTCCATATACCTGCATAAAAGAAGCTGACATTTTTTCAGGTTAGCACTAAGGCCCCATGCGTCAGCCACCAGATGTGGCCAGATTTATGATGGAGAGCATGCTAAACTTACAAGAGAGCTGGAATAAATTACCCTGTTGTTCCGACAACTGAGAAACAGCAGAAGATTTGTGTTCAAGTCACATTTTTCTTCCAGTGCTTCTCCTGAAATTATATAAACTAAGTTGATGAGTTCATCGTTAATTCCATTGAAGCTCAAAGATATAAACTAAGTCCATAAATATTAACCTTTACTGTCTGAGAGTCATGTGCTTAAATATTTTATCTCTTCTATAAACCAGGAGCTCTTTTAATGTCAGGAATCTTAGTTCTACACAAAAACTGCTCCTATTCCTCTCTGCAACTGCCAGACTTCAGAATAACCTAAGATAGAGTTGTAGTTGGAGGAGTTAAATGGTGACTTCCCAATAAAAAGAAACCATGCATAAACCCTTTCCTTTTCCTATAACTATTGTAAGTAATTTACAATATTTAGTACTTGGCATAAAGGTTTTATTTTCTAGTGACTGGGATTAATCAACTTTTATTAGGATAACTCAGTCTAGAACACCACATACAAATTTTAGCATTATCAAGCAACAATAATGGTTATGAGATCTTCAAGCAGATCACTTCTTTCTCCAAGAACATAAAAATTAAAACTGAATCTTTCTCTATGCATCTCTTCATCTTCAGATTGTTGACTTTTGGCATGTCTCCCTGCTTCCAGGGCTTATGGGTTTTTGGAAAGGGAAAGAAGGATTTCCTTGTGGAAATCTTGATGTTGCTATTACTAGTCTTTGGAGTTGAGTGGACAGATTTCCAAATAATTAAACACTTCTGCATCCAGTAATGAAAAAGACTTACTTCCAAAACGTGTTCACAGTTTCATGAGCACTGTACTTACAGTTTCACAGAAGGAAAGCATAATGTGGTATGTTATAGAGCTCCTTTTCACACAATATTTTTGGCTTCTGTGACATAAAACCCTCTATGGTCAGCAGTCACACATATTAGAACTTGGCCAGGCACTCAGTTGTTAAAGAATTATACCCATTTTGTTCTTGGGGATTTACTTGAGCAACATCAGTCTTCTTGCTTGGCTTAGCGCAGGTTTCTGAGAAATTCTCTGCATGTTGAATTCACTGGATGTCATGCCGTATTTTTTTCTGGGGGAAAAAACCCAAGCATTCAGGCATAAAGATTCTATTCTATAGGATATGACATGCACAGATATATTTAGGACAAAGGCTATTTCATTTCTTTGAATATGAAGGCTTGATCTTTTTTTCAGCCACAAACTTAATCTTGCTTTCTAATTTTTCCCCTATAAGTGAACATTATGTATTGCTGGTTCTTTTAAGTTTTAATTCCACTTTGAATTAAACTTCTAGTACAGTCTGTTTTTCGCTCTCAGTGTCAAGGCTCAGTCTTCTCATTAGAGGATAAAAGAAGCTAATTGATTCCCATGTGGTTAGTCACAAAATTAGAAGTCCCAGGACTGTTTTTATTGAGTGCCAAAAATTAATATCTTCAGATGAAAAGGACAACTCTGTTGTCATCTACCTCTGCTACCAAACTACTTGCTTTAATGAAGACAACTTCAATTTAGCCACAAGTTTGCAACAAAACCTGATCCTTAGAGCAGGATCTGATGTGGCCTGATTATTTTATATACAGTATCTAGTTCTAGAACAGATGTCTTAAAAGACTCGGTTTTCCAACTTTTCCAGTGTTTTTTCCACATTTTGCAAGTAAGTTGTAAAGCTTTCCAATCTTTACTTTTATCTCAGCTAAACACTCCAATTTTCTATGTTTTCTTTGAAATTGAGTAAACTAGTTGATGAAACTTCTGTCTTCTCCATCATACGTATGATTGCAGATATGTATAAGAATTACAGAAAAAAAATAAATTATGAGTTTCTTGAGAAATAGCAATCAGTAGCAAATAGTATGTCTTCCTTAAAGTAAGTAAAATATAAAATAAAAATTCTTTAGACCAACTTCCATTGATGTTCTTTTGCCCTATGTTGCTTCTCTGATTTAAGGTGCAAACTGTAGACTGTCTCTTAGTCTTGTAACTATCCAAAATGTAACTTTCTTTCCTACTTTCATGCTTCCTCTTCATTCAGTACCCACATGTGGATTCAATGGGTTCCCCAAAACTACTTTACAGTAAACTATTCATTCAGGAATCTTAAACCTAGGTCTCCCCTCTTTATCTTCTTGATGTACAGAGTTGTCATCTGTAGGCAACAGAATGACCAAATTTATGAATAACGTCATAGTAATCAACAAGAAAAAAAAATTCTTCCACGTTCCTAATAGGTACATTCATGTTTCTCTTCTCCTTTCCACTTGTACCTAATTGTGAGCTATTCAAATCCTAATCCAGAGCTGCCCACTCACCAACTCAATTTAATGAAAATAATGCAAAATGCCTGCAGAAGTGATGCACAAAAATTGTTCCTGTTTCTCCAATTTTTATTTGAATGTGCATTTGAATGAGTGTATTCATATAAAGTGATACTAATGCTGATTGTCCAATTATATGTGACAAACTATTATCTTTTAAATGGCTTCATTGCTGGACATTTTTTGGATTCTTTCCAATTAGTTGTCAGTGCTTGGCAATTATTTGTCATAAATCAGTTTTTTGCCTCATTTTAGGTGAACAAGGAAGTCTGCTTCAGCAGATGAGAACAAAGTTTTCAAGGACATGCCAAAGAACTGCTTCTGATTTATAAAAGAAAGGAGGACTTTATGAAAATTAATTTTCAGATATACTTGATAATGTATAGATCCCAGTAGTTTTAATTCCTGTCAGCAATTTTTGACTGATACTTCAGATTATTTTGACATTTTTTTGACATACTAACTCAGCATATTCTGATACATTCTGAAAAAGCAACACTTTCATTTGGCTTTTTTAGAAAGCCTGAGCAAGAATAACAATAAAAAAGTAAACATGACTTTTTAAAGTTGCTGAATGGAAAATGTTATGTAAATTAAAACTTTCCATAGATATTCTTTTAAATGTTTACACTTTTATCTTTGTGTTCTCAATAACTGAAAAGCTGCTGGTGTAGTTAAACATTAAGCACAGATGAACTCTAAATATTATCTATTTAAAAGTTTGAATGTAGGATTAATAGATAAATTGCTCTTAAACCAGTGATTATATATACACCATGTCTTAAAAATGGAAAAGCAAATAAAATCTGCTTGGCTTATTTTAGGCAAATATTATATATTTCCAGAGATATTTCACAAAATTCTTGGGCCAAACAGGTTTTTAAACTGATACTTTAAACACCAGTAATTTTCATTCATCAGGATTATTTTCATATTTGAATTCTCTATACTAGCCTAACCACAAAGATGCAGCTTAAAGTAATAAAAATTAGCTTCTATTTAAATTTAATATTAACACTCACAGAAGGTTTTATATGCCCAAACCAACATCTAGGCTTACCTGATCATTCTGTTGAATAAATGGTACTATGAATCCAGCTGCTAAAACTGCAGTGCTTGATTTGATTTTCTTCAAGTCTAGGCCTGGGTATTTCTGGTCTATACAAAAACTGCAATCTGTCCTGTAATAAAAAAAAAGTAAGGAGTGAACATGGTATTGGCCTTTGGTTTTTTATCACACTGAGCACAAAGTTAAGGTAGCATCAGAAACAGTAGAGGGGAAGGAAGAGAATAGATACCAGTATTCTGTAAGAAAAAGGACATATTTTCTCCCCTTAGACCAAAAACAACTGCTTTCTACACAGAGCCTATCTGTGTCAGGGTAGTTGTGTCAAGGCAAAAAAGAGCAGGAATTAAACCCAGAAATTTAAATATGAAGGGAGCCTTGAACTTACAATTAAAATGGCTACACTACAGAAACAAAAAATCGACTGAGCAAAGATAAACACTAGTTCTAAACACAGGGCTACCTTTCTAAATCTCTGTTGAGTTGGTGGTAACGCTCAGGATCACGACGCCCGGGTGCAGGAGTGCAATTCAATGGCTGATGCTGGAGACTGCATGAAACGTGATGTGAGAGGGGTTTGGCACAGAAGATTAAGCATGAGACCTGGGAATACTGTCTTAGAATTAGATCCCTACCGAGAGAATTTATAGGTGAAAACCAACGAAACAAAAAAAAACCCCACAAGAAAACCAAAACCAGCTAGTATCGACCATGCAGCACACCATGAATGCAGAGGTACCCATATTGGTTCCCAAACACGGCTTCCTTCAAGAAAGGTGATGCCAAAACTAAAAAAAAAGGTGTTTTCCATGTATCCTGAATATTTTTAGTCATCTTCAACCTGGAGATCTCTGCCCAGCTTTCTCTTGTGAAAAGAGCCCATGAATACACAGCACACGGATTCAACTTGGAGCCCATGGAGTCAGGGTGGGGGGCACGGAAAAGCAGTAGCTAAAGCTAATATTGAACTGTTCTGACATCTACCTGATTATGTCTATCTTACAACTGCAGTGTAATTTAGACAGTTCAAAAGCCTGGGCCATATTTGCATGTGCAAGTAGGTTATAGTGCCACTCCAAACATCTGCACTGTGGTAATGCAAAAGCTGTGCTCTTAGCATGTTCCTCCAGCCTTTGTCCTTGGCTCCACTTTCTCTTGGTGTGCTGGAGCCTAGAAGGGGGTCTCCAGGGAGCCTTCTGCAGCTGTCTTGCAGAGATCCTACGCCAAGGCAATTTTCTTCCAACAGGAAGCAGGCTTTGAGAATACCTTATGTACCTTCAGGCTTCTACTTGGTAGAAAGACACTGGAACAGACTTGGGGATATTACTCAGCCACTCTAATAGCACTGTTTCCCTTAAAACTATACTAAAGGGTAACATTTTAGCACTGACTTCGAAAGGTAATTGATATATATTGAACTGCCAATGCTATTTCCTCTGCACTTTTCTCTATAAATGTCCGTTCCAGGTGTTGGCTCTTGCTATAGGTTGACACATTGGAAGAGGTTATAGTGTTGAGTATAGAAACTGAGGGATATCCTAGATGAATGACATCCTAGATGCAGTATACCTATATATAACTATTAAACTGATTACTGGAAAGTGGAAATTTTTTCTTTATTTCTACTGCAACAATGGTTACATACAGAGTAATAACTGAGAAAGGACATAGTTTAAATCACAGATTACTTGAACAGCTTCCCTAATATTTTTTCTATTTTCTATGTTAAGACAAAATACAGTAGAATAAATCAATTATCATGAGGCTTAAAAGCTATAAATAATATAATTAGACTAGAGTGCAAAGTAATGGGTGTGCCCATACCACATAAAGCAGTATTATACAGAGACCCCTGAGTAGGGACAACCAAGATAATGTGACATTTCGTCACTTCATTAAAATATTAATGATCTTGCCTAATAGAATATCTTTACAGGTACATCTTTTAGAAATAGACTGACTATCATTCTTGGTTTTACAGAGAAAGCGTGAAGTGATTAGCTTGGCCTTTCCCTCTCCTCCACAACTTTTATTCCTGTGTTTTATCTCTTGCAGTGCCCAAGACCATTCCCTAGTTTTTAAGCTGCTATAGTTGCTAAATTGAAGAAAGCATACATCATTTGCACTTACTTAGCTAGATATATGTCATGTTATTAAGGAAGCAAAAAAATGCACGGGCATCTTTTTATAAAGCAAACAAAAAAAAAATCAAAGTACTTCTTTCTAGAGGGACAGACACTGAGTTACCCATTTTGAATTCCTATGAAAGAAGTATTGGAGATTGGACTTCAGCATGTTTTGCCATGGTTATATACACCCCACCCCTCTTCACTGTGTTGTTACTCAAAGACTTCTCTTCCGGTGTACTTTTACTGAAAACAGAATAAAATGTTTCCTCTGAATTCAACACTTCCCAAGTAAGTTTCTCCAGGGCCTTAAACCTCCTTCAGCAAATGAGGCACCTGCATACTTCCATCAAGCAGCAGTAGCAGGGCATATCTCAGCAAAGCAGCAAGTTACCTGAATATTCCCCTACCCTTGAGGCCAAGTGTTTTCACTGGTATCTGAGGCATTTAATACAAAATCCACTAATTAATCTGATTAAATAATAATGATCATGTTCCCTTTTAATCTAATGCTTGCAAAAAACCCTACCTTGTTCTACTTAATATTAGTATTAGTTTAAAGGAAAGATGGTTTACCAAGTCTTCATGATTTTCAAATGATACACTTGTGAGGGATTCCTCTGCATAATCCACGCACAAGAGCTAAGAGTAACAGAAGCAGTTTGGTGTATATACTTTTGAAAGTAGTTTTCCATATTTATCATACTGATAATCCAAGCCAAATATCACATGGCTTTTACAACTGATTGATTTTTTTCCATCTGTGCCACCATTGCAGATATTACTCAGGAAAGTAGAAGCAAAATTCTGCTATGCAGTTCATCTTGCACCTGTCCCCATTCTATAACATTTCCTTCCAAGGGAGGAAACATTATGAGTGCATGGCTTTTGCTTTGAGTCCAGGATGAAATGTTATGATGCAGCTTTTCTGGAAATCTATTCAGGGCAGACAAGCTCGGCTAAAAAATGTTAGGAAATATGTTTTTCCTGTCTGAAGAAAATGAAACAAACAGTGTCCTCCCAAATATTACATTTGGAGGCTGAAACTAGAAGTATTGTTGAATGGGATGCGCTGTGAGTAGCAATATTTAGGCCTTCAGTTTATTTTTGGATATTCGTCACTGATAACAATAGACAGAGAGCTCAAACTCGATGCTGCAGGTTGCCAAGTAGTAGTCTGCAATGCCACTAGGCTGTGATGGTTTTTGCATTACTCTTGAAAGCACTGCTGGGAGAGACACTGCACTGCTGGCTAGCAGTGTGATTTCTGGAAATACTGGTTCAGAAATGGAGCAAGTTGCAAAATGCCTTCAAGCGTGCCAGCACTATAAACCCTGCCTCTTCGGATCCCCCATTCCCACCTGAAAACCTATTTCAACTCTAATAACGAGCATACCCGCTTCACATGGGTACCTGAATTACCCTTTTTGTCCCTTCCTGGTTGTCTCTTCCAACCCCATATCGTTCTGTGATTAATTTCCAGCTGCTCCTAGCACATGCTTTCTGTGCAACAGTCCCAGATGCCAAGACAATCTGTGAGCAGGGGCATTACACTACTCCTACCCTTTCCCAGGTCTCTTCCCTTTACCCCATCATCCTCTCTACAAAGAAATAAATAGCCGCCCATTTGCAGGGATGATGGCCCTTGTACTTTTTGCAGAAAGCACTAAAAATAAAAACGCTTTGAACACAGCAGAGAGGGAAGAGTGCAGGAGCCCGTGTTGTGCTCATGCACCATGGAGTGCTGTGGCTACCCAAATTTCTCCCTCTACTGTCTTACCTCCTCTGATTCAGAACTTGCACTGGAATATCTCTGATTGGCACAATGCTCTGAGCACGGTATAGGGAGAATAAATGTTGATTCCCTTATTTTGACGTAAGCCTCCAACTGGCAGAGCTTCTCATCAGCTTACCCAGATAAGAAAACTGTTGCTTATCTCCAGCATCCCGAGCTGCTTCTTGCGAGTTTATTCTGCCTGTACCCTCTGACACAGCAGCCTCTTTAAGTTCTGTGGAGATGCTCTGCAACCTCAGAGCTGGGCAGGGTTTTCCAGCCTTGCTGGGCAGTTCCAATTTTTGCTGGAAGGGCCTGGGAAAGCTGCGGGGTGGCAGTGCTGCTGGCACCAGTGCCTCCCACCCCAACCAGATGCTGGATGTAAGGCAGCAGCCTCCACACATGGGAGCAGCTTCCCGCTCCACAATGGTCAGCACAAGGCAGCATGTCATTTTAGGACACCAGATGCTGATTTTTTAATACTTATTATCTGACCATCACTCTCATCTACTGGTTATTGTTTTTTTCTCCTCCATCTGTTTTGACCACATAATGATGCTATTTACACAGATTTAAAACCAAGGTCAGTTGTACTCAGTTATTTAGGCAATGGAACAATGAGATTAGTTCACAAGAGAAAAAAGAGGATCCTGTTCACCTCCTGCAGTCTGCGAGCAGCCCTTGCGCCCGGCAGCAGCAACAACGGAGCTCACATTTAGAAGGGGTCATTAACAAAATAACAGCATGAACACAGCACACACAAGCTCGGGAGCTCTTCAAGAAGCAGCAATGCAAGCCTGGGAGGGCAGCTCACCAGCAGCAGGGACAATGCTGCCTTCAGCCAGAGCCACTGCTGCTGCCCTGTGCCCTGGCTCCCCCACTGCCATCCCCCTGCAGAGCCCTCTGCTGTAACTCATACCAAAATCCCTGAAGATTCAGGCTTTACCCTGTTGTAGCAGACACGCCAGTGCGTGCAGTGGCGTTGGCTTTCCAAGAACAGAAAAAAAACTTCAAAAGCCCTAGGAACATCCCATGTAAAAGTCAGGTAAATAGTTGTTGGTTTGGGGCTTCTTTTATGACATACCAGAAAAGAAAATAGCATCAGTGAGAGATGCTGCAATTTTATATGATGCAACAAAGAACATTTTCTTACTTTGTGAAATATAACATGGCCTTTTATCTCACAGTGTTTTCGTTGCATCAATAGTAGGTCATTTTATAGAGCATTTTATGGTGACTGCAGAGACCTTGCTGCTTAAGGCAGACACCATTCCTGCCCTGTTGTTGCCTTTGCAGTTTTTCCAACCCTTTTATGGAGGAAGGTAAAGGTATAGCGAAGAGTAGCGAACAGTAGAAGCACCATTTCTGCCCATTCTGTCAATTCAAGCCATGTCATTTTCAAAATCTCAGTATTTCCATTGTGCTAAAACTGCTTTTCCTTTCTCTTTTTTTCCTGTTAGAGTTTTATCTTCATAAATACAGAGATATATTTTTAATCACTGTAATTAACTTTATATGTTTTCCACCCATGCAGATCTGAATAGTTGAAATGCATAAAAGCTTCAAGCCATAGCTTGTGTAAAAATTATTCCTCACCTGCACCTTAATTCTGCACCCATGCAGATCTGAATAGTTGAAATGCATAAAAGCTTCAAGCCATAGCTTGTGTAAAAATTATTCCTCACCTGCACCTTAATTTCTGAGGAATTTGGGATTTCTCCTCCAACAGCTATTGGGAGAGGGAATGGACTGAGGGAGGGAGGCACTGAGAATGAGAAAAATGTATGTCTTCCAGGAAACATTCAGCATTTCAGATCAACACAGAACTCTAAAATAAGTTCTTGCAGATACTGGCACCGAAGCAGAAGTGTGGAGGAAAGCCACAGTAAAAAATTAATTCCTCCTGGCCTCTGCAACGTATCCTTGTGTAAAGCAGCACTTTCGCGTGGTGACAAGGAAAACGTAAAGAACCAGGGCAGAGATGAAAATAAGACAATTTTTTTATGGTAGAAGAAGAGTATAATAATGTTCTGTTGACTGAACCTAGGGTTCAAACTACCAGCATTTCTCCTTTCTGGAACGTATCTACTGTCATGGGAAGAAATAGGGGAGGGAGTTGAAGCAGGGTTGTAAATGACCGCCAAAGACTGGCTTGAAGACCACTGCAGTAAACAGAAAGACGAAATGCCACTGCCTCAGCAGGTGTCTACTCAAAACAGGATATGAAAATCCTCATTGCTTTGGATTAGACCCATGATTTATAAACTGAAACAGTAAATGCAACTTTAAACAACCTCATCCAAACAATCACAAGGGCCTAGATATGTTATAAATTGTAGAGAAAATAGAAATGATACAAAAAAATGGAGTGTTAGCATCAATCATTTCTTCATTTTAGCTTGACTCGAGGGAACTGCATACAGTCCAAAACCAAATCTATATCTTGCATTTATTTTCTACTCCAGGCTTCATATTCTTTCTTAAAAAACAAGACATAGTAAATTTATTTTAATCACTAACGTTATGTGCATTAGAAGGGTATACATTCATTAATAAAGCCCATCACAATTACATCCCCATTTAAAAATTTTAACTGGGGGATAAAGCTTAGAACAGGTGTTATAGCTGGAAATCTTAGAGCTCCTGGTTATAATGAAATCATGTCCTGGAGTAAAGGTACGTGGTGCACATTCCTTGTGGTAAACTCAGCACTGTGAAAGGCTGCCAGCCCATTTTGGAAATGGTCTGGCAAATCCATTCTTCTCTTCTGGATTTAGAACAATTTACTCCACTTTTTCTTGTTTTTTTCAATCGCTGCTCTGCATTGTATGAATGCCAGATATGAATGTTGTCTGAAAGGTTAATCTAACTTTACTTGATCCATGTTTTCCTAAAGTTGCCTTCCCTTCCATCTGTTTTGGACAGCTAGCAGACATGAGTAAGCAAATACTTCTGTGTGTGGAAAAGTTACTTTAATGGCTACTTATAACCTACAGTCTCCAATACAGTGAGTCAAGTATTCAAGACCTGGTAGCACAATATAACCAATCTGGTGCGTGCTGTTCTGGGATGAACTTTCCTCATTTTTCCCTGTCTGTTCTGTCTCCTGTAGCAAAGAAGTAACTAAGATGGGCCAATACTGACTGAATACAGTGGTGGGCTACCTTCTGCATTTAAGAGTTGGGTCCCATTGAATTTTTGTCCTTTCTGTTACGAAATCTTTATAAACACAAGTAGAGCATCAAAAGAAAGAAGAAAGAATCTCCCAAACCACTCCCAAAACTCGAGGCCTGACATTAAGACTCCCTGCTGGGTAATAGGAAGCATCATTTCAAATGCCCATATTGGGAGGAGAATTTACGAATAGCTTCATAAGAGAGTTTCATGATGAGAGAAAACCTTTTAGTTATTTAAACCAGATTAAATTAAAAAAATTTGCTCAACTGTAACTGCATACTTTATGCCAGTTTTTCTTACCCACACAGTCTAGGAAGGAGAAAATAAATACCAGTGGTTATTCATCATATGCCTTGGATAGTTTACTACTTGTTTACTTGTAACTGCAGAACTGATCAGGATGCACATTTGCTCTGACAGGCGTGCTGCTTGCTCCTTTTATCAGCAGAGCTACTAGAAATATCTTTTTTATTTTACCACCTGTGCAAACCTTACCACAGATGTAAAACAAAACTTATGCAAGAATATTTTTAGTGCTTTATTAGGTCCACAGAGCCAAAAGGCTGTTCTTGGTGTGAAGTAGGGGCAAGTTCTAAAAGAAAAGCCCCCTTGGAGTTCAGAAGCATGAATAAAGAGAATAGAAGAGAACCAATATTTGAGATCAGGGCCCAAGTCTGCAGTGGCACACTGTATTTCACATTTGAGTAATTGCTGAAAGCAGGAAAACATGGAGCGAGTGAATATCTACAGGACAAATTAATTCACTTTTGAACTCTATGAAAAAACCTTAACTTGACTTGCATCCATTTACTTGCCTAATTTTGGAATATTGGGTCAGATCCAGCTGAGATCTTGGCACATCACATCATGCTGCCGGGATGTAATAAATAATGAGGATGCAAGTCCTGAGGAAAAACATTTCTTACCACGCTCTGTATATGCAGAAAAGCAGAACTGGGGGCCAAGCTTATGGAAAAAATACATTTCTCTCTTGCTTCCAAACTCCTGTTTCCTTCTACTACCATTACTAATGGCTCAAACTTTCAACTTCAGATAAGTCTGCTGATCTATGAAATCTTTCTGTCAGCTTTTTCCTGTTTTCTAGGTATTCTTGAAGTTTTCTTTCTGCATTTGCTTAGATTTGCTTCAAACAATACCATGGGGGAAAGGGATGTTCAAAGCAAAGCTCAAGAAAGATGAGACTATTTTATAAGAAGTGCTGGCTTTCAAAGAACTGCATGGATTAAAATACATGGAAAGATCCTGAGCAGAACATGATCCCAGTACGAGTGCAAGAAGCGAGATCATTTGACATTGGTAACCTGTGACGTTGCAAGTTCTAAGCATAAATCAGGCCATTAAACAGTGCCATAAAACGGGCAAAGGTGAAAGATTGCTGTGAGTAATACAGCATTACAGAGTATAGGATTAAAAAAAAAAAAAAATTCCAGACCAAAAATGGAATAGCATGAAAAGTGATGTGTTGTAGACAGCTGGTCATAAAGCTCCAGAAGTAGTTGCATAAAGCAAATAGGAATGTAGAGACAGTCAACAAGGAAATATTCTTCCTTTGTGGAGGAGAGAGCTCTAGCTAGCCACATACATTTTAATACTGAACACTTCAATGAGCTCAAAAAAACTATCCTCACTATGAAACAAGCTAGATGGGCCTCTGGAAACCAGGGTGGCAAATTTAATAAGTTAGGAAATATGCTTAGGAACTTTGCAACACAAACCTGCTGGTAGATTCTTAAAAATAAGGTGTAAAGTCTCCTCAATGACTTGCAGCATTGGGCTTGATAACACAAAGCATTCCATTCGTAAAGATACATGAGTCTTTAAAAAGATGGCTCAGAAGTGTTTCCAAACCATGCAGCTAACTAACCTCTTTTAATTTTAGGGCAAATGGGTATTTACTATTACTAGATTCCTTTATGGGATTTTGATTGTCTCCACAGCCCATAGCAATATCATTTCCTTCCAAACCAAAAAAATTTCCATTTCCCTCAGGGCCCTTGGTTCCTTTCTAGAGGAAACATCTTTTTCTCTTTTGGCTTGCCTATGGATATTTATTTATTATTTTAGAGCAGAGATTTTTTTTTGGAGGTATTGGAGATGGAAAGGACTTACTTAATCATTTAGGACTGACTTAGTCACAGACATGGTCTTGCAGTCCAGCCCATTATCAAGTGACCTTGGTTGTTGCTATATTTCCCCATGTTGCTGTCTCCTGGCACTCATAATAGGGAAGTTCCTCCAGGATTTACAATGGAGTCTCCTTTCTCATATATTTCCTTCTGTCCTTTGACATTGGCTGTTTGTGTCTTATTCTCTTCTGCATGGTTTCTTCTTTAAAAAAAAAATATTATTTTACATGTTCAACCTCACTTCTACTTTTCCTGATAGGTGTGTTAGCCGTGTACCACTTTCCCTCTGTGGACAGATCACTGTTTGGGAAGTAATGCCAAATGGTACCCACTGGTGTTACAGTTTTCGTGTAGCCGGCAGAGCCTCTATTATGCATTGAGAATACCTACGTCTTACAGGGAGCAGGGAAGACTGAGGCCTTCAGTATTGTATATGTAGAGTTTCTCTGTATATAAACAGGTAAATTCAGAGGGAATTGTTCTGAGATCTCAATGGTTTTTCTCTTCATTTCTCTTTAAGGAATGCAAAATGCCACCAAGTCCTTAAAATTTGGGTATTACAGTCTTACAACTATATGATGGTCTGGAATCAGTGGTATGGAAAAAGGCTTATTAACAGACAGTTTGCAAGAGGAGCAAGATCCTGCTGACTGGTGTATGTTTTCCAAAATGTGGGCTACAACTGGAGGTTGACCCTGACTGAAATGATAGCAGTGATATGCTAGTGTTAAAAAAGCATTATAATGTACCAGTGAGCAGCAATACAAAAAGTGTCTCTCACCGATGATGTTTAAAGACTTAAGAAGTTTTAAAGACAACTCCTTACTGTGAACAGCACGAGGGCCTTTCAGTCTATCTCTTTTGCCTCTTATTTGCATATTTTGGCAAATCCCAAGGCCTGTATTGACAGATCTGAAAAAAAAGTCCAAAATTCATCAATTCAGAATTGAAATCTCAGTGAACAGTAACCTATTGCTCCAGTCATGCAAATTGTTTGCCTTTTATTATTTATTGTTTTAGAAAAAGGCTCCAGCTTTTTAAAGTGCAATTTGATTTTATCATGGCAGACTTTGATGATTATAAAACATATTTCAGATACTGAATAAATGGTCTATGCTAATAGCTAAATTGATTAGCTGACTTTCTCTTCAATGCTCTACTCTTTTATCTAATTCCTAGTTTTTAACACATTTGTCAAGACAAACTTCCTTATTCCTTGAGCAGAAACTGAAAATGGTATCCAAACTAAACACAGCAGTTCCCACCTTTCATTTTGCTGGTAACTCTACATAGGATGTAATTTGGATTTCAGACTGAAGTGAGGGCAAGATAACTGAACAGTTTTGTGATTATCCATTAATTCTTTTCCATTAGGTTTTCAAGCTATGTGTTCAATTTGTTCTTCCTTTTGCACGTATGTTTTAAAAATCTCTGCCATATTTTCCTTCCAAATGACATAATTACTTCAGGATGTCTTTACTTCTCTCTTGTTATTTTTGCTGGAAACAGTGAAAATATACTTAAACAGCTCCTTGGCAGCCATATATATCATACTGACCCAATTTATAGCATCTGCCTTGCAACAGTGTGTACCATCATGTGCCAAACGTTCTGTAACTGCAAAATAATAAGAAAATAATAGTGAAGTGTTCCTACCCTTTCATGCTCTCTATTCTGTATCCCACATGTCCCACAGAGCCTACATAATGAAATGTTTTGTTTGATAGGTTGTTGAGTCAGCATGGAGAAACAGAGTCAAACCCATGCTGGAAGTATTCATTGAGCAATGCTCATGGCTCCCCAGGCCAAGGTTCCTGCATCAGCTGTTAAGCGTACAGTGCTGTTTCTGTTATTAAAGAAAGCTGTTGAAGAGTATGATTAACTAGAAAAGTTTAATGGCAGAACAGAATATCCTTCTGCAGACATGAAAAACAAAATAGCAATAGAAAACAAATGTATAAAATGGTACTTAAATTCTTTGAATTATGTTTTGGTTTGAGATATGTATATGTTGCTTTCCTCTGATTTTTAGCACACTGCAATTAACACTGGGTGGTTTTTTTGACTTCTAAGCCTGTATTTGTGAACAGCAAGGGTTCAATTCAATTTGGTATACTCAGATTATTCTATAGATGGCACTTACGTGGCCTTCTTCTAAAGCCTTACTGTGCATTTTGGAACATTAAAATAATAAATGGGTGGAGTAATCACTGAACTTTAAAATTACCCTTTTCTCTTCTTCTTAGCTCCAACTCTGGAAGGTTAATGTAAAATGAATTAGTACGTTTCGTTCTGACAGCTGTAGATAGAGTATTTCCTTTTCTTTCTCCTCTGATGCTCTTATACCTTCCCAGAGGGAGGTTGACAACATTTTAGTCTGCAATCTGCAGAAATAGCATTGAAGAATAACACTCTATTGGTTTCTGAAAGATGACTCTTTCATGTTCTCAGCTGTTAGATTTGTTTTGTGCTTTTTTTTTTTCTAGTATAGCTTCCTCCTCAATGAGTTTCTGTGATTTTTCCAGTACAAAACATGTTAGCCAGATTCTCAAGATTTTCTTCATTTCCCTAGATATTCTGCAACATGGCTATTTTTGCTGGGGTGTGTTAAAAATAATGTTCTATATGGCCTGAAACAGGAAAGATCTAGTTGAAGCCTCAAATTAATTCTTTGGAGGATATCGCTTGTCCTTATTTTGAGTCATGCTCTCATTCCATAATTTATGAGAACCAGCTCTCTGGAAGAAATAGTGAGATGTAAAAACTGTAATAGACAGGAAAAATTCAATAGCAGAAAAAGTCTTTTCAAATGGGCAATCTATGGGGTAGGTGAGCCTAATGATACCTTAGCCTTCTTATTCCATATATATCTATTTTTCGGAGAGAGATAAGTTGCAAGAGACAATGCAAAAGATGACAGAAGCCCTGTAATGAGTCTGCCACTAGGAAAATTGTTCAGTAACAGTGCCAATCTCTTGCACATGTCTGACTAATAGCCAAATCATTGAAGAAGGTGCAGAAAACATCCTTGATGTTTTCTGGCTCTAAAGCCAGTCCAAGGCTGCCCCTCTTCACAATGATGGTGAGTGCCATCACTTGGGGACCGTAGAAGCATGGATAGCCAACCTTGCTCTTTGTTCCCCCAGATCTTGCATTCCTTCTTGAAGTGGTGTCTCTGTGAAACAAGAAAGGTAAAAGAGCTTTACCCTCTCTGACTTACGAGGGTATTCAACTGATGTCGCCTATATCCTGCATCTGATTCCTTGGGCACCATGCTAAAGGCACATTGCTCCTTCACCACCTCTGACCAAGCTGTTCATACCAGAAGGAATGGATTCAGACATAGTGCTCAATTTCCCGGATGGCTTGTGTCTGCCTGCCATTTGCATATGCCTTAAATAAAATCTGTTTTCTTTTCAAGGGGGCCTATATATACCGTAGCTTATACAAACATATAACTTAGACCTACAGTTTTCAAAAGGGTATATCAGATTCTGTACTATTTTATTTAATAGAAAATGTTTTGCCATCCAAACTGTATGAAAGTTTAGCAAATTAAACAGTTAAATATGACATAAAATGCTTGTATAATCTTAACGGTTTTGGTATCCTAAGTTAGCTGAATCATAACAGGTGTGGAGAGGTCAGGCTAGTAGGGCCATTAAATCAAAGTTAAATCATCAGGTTTCCCTGAATACATAGAAAACAACATAATATTTTAAGTCATGGACCTAGGCCTAAATAAACGTACTTTTCTTTTTCTGCATGAGTTGGATCTGCAGCTGACTAGCTTGCCACAGAAACCAAGATAGGGTGGGAGAAGTTGGCGTCTTGTAGCTCTCCCACCCACACTGCATCTCATCTCTGCCCTAAACGTGTCCTCTCAGAATAGTCTGGCACCTCACACAATCAGTAAAATGAAGAAGGACATATATAATTCATTTTATTATCAGCGTATTTTTTCCCCATTCTTCTTATTTTGTTTCTATACAGAGCTGTGTCTTAGAAGTCCTGGCACTGCATTGGATTGACTGCTTTCGTGGGTGTTGCTTTGTGTCTCCTCAGTCTTTGGAGCAATGTAAGTAGATCAGTCAAGAATAAGTGAAAGGAGGTAAATAATAAGATTTTTCCACACACAAATACCTGGTCATGTCCATTCAAAGATGCACCATCTGACAGCTACTGGGAAAATGGATTTGTCATTACGTGACAATCAGAACAGGGAAACTAATTTCTGCAGTGCTAAGAACCGAAAGAATTTTGAAACCAGATTTAATCCATTAAAGCAATTAAGCATTTGAAGCTGTAACAGACGACTGAAACCACCCCTTAAAATCATGGCTTTAAAATCACTGCTTACTAAGTGGAACATTGTATAACTGCTTGGTGAGGATGGATAAAATATGCAGAATGTGTAACATGCATTATCAAAAATAAAGAGTTAAACCCACTTTCAGTCAAGTAGAAAAATACTGGTTTAGTACTTAATTTGAGAAACTTTCTAATTAGTTAACCCATGGAAATGCTCTGCATTGAGACTAGAGAAATATAACACTTCTGAAAATGAACGGAACAAACAAATTGACATGAATATATCCTACAGCATACAGTATTATAAAAAAAACTAGTGAAAACTGCTACAAACATTGAATCATATTCTGCTATAGTTTTGCTTTCGAAGTAGTGAGCACACTTAGCTATTAGTGCCTTTACCTTTAAAACTGCAGACTCACTGTTCTCACTTTACTTCTGCTATATATCTGTGAGGTTTGAGAGACTGTAACAAATCCTTGCCTAACATATATCCTTTCATCTATGGCGCACTTCAGTTGCATTTAGAGTTGGGATCAGTCATCAAGGATTTAGACACTATACAAACAAAAAGCACATTTTTGGATGTATTTCTGTGAATACCTCACTGAGCTGTGAGAGTTTGTTTACAGAGTTGCTCAGCAGCTTCTCTTTCTGTTGACTTCAGCTGCTGGCTCTTTGGGTCCTTAATTCACAACGGGAGGAGTGGTGGAAAAGAGAGCATGTATGCTATTTCAAGAGCTATACTGGTAGATTTTTGTAATATTTAGATCCATTCAGAACAGGTGCTTCAGTTAATTTAAAAACATTTCACTTAAAAAGGCTACTATATTTACTTAGTAAAAACAAAGAAAATTAAAAGTCTTTTAGGATTTTTGAAGCAGCTGAGCCAGTTCTGTGTCCAGCATCCACTGAAATTTATTGGGTTTTGGCTGTCTAATGCCCTTAAACTTCGCTGAAAATACCAGCTTTGTGTGCAGCTTTGGAAAAACTGAAGTCATTACTATTAGCCATGCCATCATCTTAACACACAATTAAAATAAAAAAGGCAGGCCAAATGCCATAAAATTGCTCAGAAAAGGGGGTAGCTCTCCATGCAGGGAGCTTACATGGTTGGGAGTAAGGTAAGAAGAAAAACACTCAGGTCCTAAGGAAGATGAGAGTATTTTAGCATCATCTGAACCATTTTGCACCAGAATGAAATACAGAAAATTCTAAAAAGTTTGATTTCAGGGAATTAGCCTGTAATAGGACCTATTTTGTAATGATCATCTGTATGAACTTTTGCAACATTACAATTAATTATCACCAGTCACACTGATACTTTATGACTAAAATCTTATACACATGAATAGTTCCACTATTGTCAACAAGAGCATCATTCATGAATGTATCTAAAAATCTTGACATTTACTTCTGTATTTCACTCTCAGCAACTTTCATTTTTACCATAGTGTCATCATAATGATAAAAGATTTCATCTCAAATGAAACAGAAAAAAAAAATA
>KZ506123.1:80043-96125 GCA_002844005.1 Limosa lapponica baueri
AAAAAAAAAAATATGATAAAAAGTATTTTTTCCCATCCTTCAAATTTTTCTAAACTCTGAGGCTACAGATACTTAGGAATATTCAGGACTATTCCCTAAGGAATATCCTTAGGGTTAGAAACTACATATTAGAAGTGAGCCTTAGAAAGTGATGTGAGTTTACTCAACAGAAATTCTACACTTGTGCTTTCCATCATATACTTCATAGGAATAATAGGTTTTGCACTTGAAGTCAGAGATTTGTGAAAGAAAGCAAGCCTCCTACTTCCCAGACTCATGCTGAATCATCTGGACTCTAAACAAACTCAAAAATTACTCTTAATTTGATATTTTAAACCAAGGCATAGCAGTTTATAGGTTAAGGGTTTCCCTGGGTACATAAGCACAGGGAGACAATCACCTAACCCTGCCATAAAAGACTTATAGAACTCATTACAAACATCTGTCAGGGTAGTTTGGATGAACTGTTGCTCTATGAAGTACCTGGAGTCCATTCGATCCAGAACACGAATGATTTGGAGTCAATACTTCATTTAACACACTTTAAGAAGGAGCTGGCATTAAAGAAACCTCTCCCTCCTGGCAGGTCTTATACTGATTAGAATGGAGCAGTATCTGTGCTAGGCTACTCCTAGATACCTAAATGCCTCATGGTCTCTTGATGAAGGCAATTTGGGCATACCATGGGTCTTTTCCAAAAGGAATGTAGTCTGCAGGACAAATACAAAGAGCTCAGAGGTAACTACTGTGGGTCTGCTAATTCCTGGTATTTTTCAGATAATTTTTAGGATGATTTTTAGACTGTGAAGGACTGCCCTGGGCATGTTCTTATGGGAACTCATAGTCTGTTTATTGGTGTAAATTTAACTCATGAAACAAGATAACTGTTTATTGTGAGAAGGGATTATGGTGAGAAGTCTTCTGTTGCTGCTTTTAAAAATTATATTGTTTTTTTCTGTTCCAGGAAGGGTATACATCCAAATTTCTTTCTCAAAATTGCTTCCTGAGCCCATGATTCTTCTCATATGGAAGAAAGAGAATACTCCATCACCCATCTGGCACAGTAACTCTAACACATCTGCATAGAGAAACACAGTACCCACACAGAGAATCCAGAAAAAAAAAAAGGGAAGCTTTTGTTCCAGGTTAACACTACACAGTGTAAACCTGCCCCCAACACTGTGTGTTAATAGATAGCATCTACTCCCATAACATGATTTAACTCTAACAACTATAATACTACAAGTCATAAATAATTATTTAATACCACAGAATTTTTTCCCATAATTCTGCAGCTGACCCTGTGAAGACCAGTTATGTTTAGGCAAAAAATATAATCACTGCTTTGTGAAGAGAAAACTGTATATCCCAACCAGCAATATTTCTAGTGAAAACACTATGCACTTTCTTCTAGATTCACTGAAGAAGTTACAGAAGCTTGTTATGGGCATAAAACGGCAACTTCTGCTAGCCCAGCCTGATACAAATATGCTTGGCCCTCTCTGTACCACTCCTAAATCTCCATTTTCACTAGGACAGTGTTAGCCCATTGCCTAACATTAGCTCCCACAGTCCCCTTTACTCCAGTTAAGACAGACTCTAGATATCTGAGACCAGTGTGAATTACAGAAACTCCTTCCTGCATGAACTCCCCCATGCTAGCTGCCTAGTGTGCAACATGGATTCATAAGGCCTTCTAGGCTACATGCCAGCACTACCACTAGCCTTGAGCTTACGATCTCTGCTCTGCCAGAAATGACCAGAAAGAAAAGCCAAGGAGCTATGACTTAGCCTGCATTTGGGACATCTTTTTTCACCCATCCCTAATCCCATAGCATCAGCCCTTACTGACACTGTGTGTCGACCCACAACCATTACCACTTTAAAACTCATTAGCTACAACACAATGTTGCTAATTCAAAACTTAATTCTTATTTCCCTTATCAAGTGAAATTCTGATCCATAGTTATTATCCTGTATTTATCTATAATACAAGCAGTTACTTTGTCTGTCATGAGACCTAGTTTCAGCACTGGCTCAAATCCACATCCAGTGGCTCTCCAGAGTCTTTCACAATCCTAGTTAGGTCATTGCTCTCCTGAGTCTTTAACCATTGCATTAAACATAAGCTAGAGAGACTGGATCCAGTCAAGAGGTCCTTGCCTGATTTATCTATGTGGAAAGCTTCTGTCCTGCATGGAGTTACAGTTCTGCAGCACTCGACATGTCTGAATCCTAATTTCAACCCAGCAATAAACTGATTTTCCTCTAATCTGAAATTCTTGGCAACTAAAAGAACCTAATTAGGGTGTTTCTGTTGGCACTAGTTCTTTTTCTGTGATGGTGAAACATATTTCAATTGTATGTAGTTCAAGCTCCTTAAACACTGCTAAAACACAATTTTGAAACTAACTGAGCATCCTCTCTGGGCAATAGAACTAATTTTAAGTCCATCATTTTGACACTGTTAAAACTAGGCAAGCAGCTTCATATGGAGGTGCTTATTGTCCCTTGTCGGCATTAAACTTAACCCTAACACTAATCTTAGATTTAACCTTAATCAGAGTCCAGCAACTGCTACCTCTACAGACAGAACAAACTCATTGGGTCCTGAATGAAAGTTATAATCCCATTCTGGAAAAAAAAATCTAGCTTTGAGGCCTCTGTCAGTCCAAGCACTGACCCTGATTTGATCACTAGACCCAACCTGAAGCTTTTTTTTTTTTTTACCAGTCCTCTACAGGACATAAGCTAGAACCAGCCCTACAATTGTCTATTTCTAAACCTGTACAATAACCTTAGTTTATAATCCCCTGTCATCTGAATCCAAACCAGCAGCAAAATCTCACCCTCATTCACTTATCAACGTGTGCTAAACACCTTTACTCTTTGCACCTCATTAAAGCAGCAGAATAAATTTACTCAAATCAAAAGAACTACTTGTTTTGAAGAATCTGCCTTTCAGACTCAAAATCTTAAGCAACCTAAGTAGAGGAGGTAAAAAAAAATTTGCATTTATCTTACTAGTCCCCCTTACCCCAGCAAGTTTCCACCTCTGACTGAAAGACAGGGGTTGTCCAGCTGGAATAAAGCTCTGCCTCTGCATCTCAGCCTGCTGAGACTTCCACATCAGTCAGCTGACAACACACTCATTGCTTCTGCTGGCTAAGCCAGCACTGGGAAATGCTCAGATTTGCCTTTGAGCTTTAGGGAGTGCAGCCTTACAAAGAATGAACAATATCAGTCAGTCAGGGTCAAATAGGTAATTACTTGGCAATTTTACTTGCTGTGGTGACTTTCTGACTTCAGGTGATTACTCACTGGAATTTTTTCTCCCTCTCCTGGCAATTCAGCTAGTGCCAACTGTTTGGCACTAGCTGAGAGACACATGGTTGTATTCTTTTTTTTTTTTTAATATAAAAACAACTTCTTCATTCTATATACAAAGTAAAAATCCAAGTTAAAAAAGGTCAAGTGAATCATTAAATAGGAGAACCACAAAATAGAATTATTACTGCTAAAAGTACATATCCTAGCATATGCAGTGCCATTTTGCATGTTTAACAGGAAGGTTTAGGTGTCTTCCAGACAGCTTCACTCACTAGAGTAGAATCAACTTCAGGCAAGTATACAAGTACTTTGAAGCGTAAGATCACCTGAGTTCATGAAAGGAAAAATAATTTAAATAGCAGCAATCAAGCCAAGTCCATTTTAAACATGGTGACTGGGGGAAGAAAAGCGGTATAGATTGGACTACTGTATTTGCCAGGGATAATGCAAGGCCTGGCAGACACTACAACTGCATTTAGGTGTTCTTAACTACTGCCCAGCTCCCCGTAACCCTAAGGATCCATTTGGACATCTCAAGGTACAGATACATTTTGCTCTCTCTCTATTATTATTCTAGGAACATTTCTGGTTAGTGACTACCTCCTGGGTAGTTGCATTGTCGTGAGAAACCCCAGAACTGATGTCATTACATGTTTCAGGGATGTTAGAACAGAAATGTCTAGACAGGGAAAGTATCAGCACTCTATTTGGTCAATACATGGGACCTATGACCTTTTCATAGGTGGAATTGTTGCTCTCTGCAGCTGTGTTTTTGAGGTGTTTCATGGTTTCACTTGTGGTAAGGTAAGAGCTGGGTACTCATGCCATATTTCCTTTGCTGTAGTTTCTTTTCTTTCATTTGTAACAACTCCAGCCATTGATTCAAAAAATAATAATCATTGTACAGAGATAGTGTTACACACACCAGGTTCAGACTGTTCTAATAAAACATGGTGAAATGGTTTATTACGATGCCAATGCTAAGTTTACTTTGACCTAGTATCATTACTGAACAGTGCATAAGGACAAATTTCAATACTATTTATGACCATCCAGCAGAAAGGTGGTAGGGAGCACAAACCTGAAAGTCAAGTAGGACTTTAGGTCATTACAGACAGCCAATTTATTCAGTGGGGAGTGTCATTTTTTAATCTTGGTAGTGGAAACACTTCCCATTGAAATTGAAGCGGAAATGTTACTGGCATTCACTATATGTACCTAACACCAGCAGAACTTCAGGGTTTAATTAGATGAAGAATTTTGTCCACATGAAAAGCTAGTAGACTTCCAAACTATGGTGTGTGTCACAACTGCTTGAACTCTCTCAACAGTTTCCCGGATATTGCTGAGATCAGTAGGCAAAGCCAAATGCTCAGATAAATACCAGATACCAGGTGTTTGGTGTCTCTGGACTTATACAGTCCAACAATATCCAATCATACATGGCTACTCATCAGTTTGTGGTTTCTACTCAAGAAGATCACATTTTAGCTTGCATTAGGCAATAGACATGTGAGTTGCTCTTATTAAATAAATCCCATTTGGAAAACTGCCATCATAAAGCTCAGTTACCTCAGTTTCTTCTTTCTATTGAAAACAAAACTTATAGAATAGGACAGTCCCTACAGGGTGCCTATTATGCCAAATCCCAAGCAATGGTTTCTGTCATGTAATAGTCAGTTCACAATAATTGTTGCAACAGACCCCTTAGAAAAAGGAAAGATCATCTCTCTATTGCTCTGGAGCAAGCTATGTACCATGAATGCCACATTCCAGTTTTAAGAGGCAACAGATAATCTAGGTCGTGTTGCATGCCCAAGGACACATTCATAACGTTGCTCCTTTTCAGAACTCACAGAGACACTTCTGACTTATTCCAACACATTATTAATCACCATTCTATTAGTGAAGACCTCAAAAGAGATTGTGCATATAATGAATTTTTTAAAGAGAGATTATACAAAAGCACTTATAAACATAATAGACAACAACAAAAAGTGTGTGAGGAAGAGGTAACATGGAAGATAGTAGAACAAATTACTTATGAAATATTAGAACAAATTAACAAATTGTTTGAAATTTCTTTCATTACTTTTACTTCTGGGAAAGGAAAACTGGATAAAGAGCTCTGTGAGGAAGAGCAGACATGACAGGCCCACATTAGGAGGAAGATGGGGAAGGAGTTATGGAAGAGCAATAAGGAAGGGAGGAAATTGTTCTCCTGGGAGAAGAAATAGTTACAATTAACAGAAGTAATGAAAGACATGAAGGTGAGAAAACAGTGAAAGGCAGAAATCAGCAATAGCAATCCTGACATATCCTAAAGATAAGACATGGCAATTTGGCAGAAAGATGTCCAAAGTCAAAAAAATACAGATCGAATACCACTTTGCTGAGAAGACCCCAAAAGACCTTTATGCTGTTAATACTGCTATTGGCCCCAGAGTTTCTCACTCCTGCTCGCATCAAGAGAAGTAGTGGAAGGAAAAGGCATCTGACTGCCCATTGGTTTGGAAGCTAGCCAGAAGCACTGCAGATCTTCTACTCTTTGTTCAATTTTTTTTGCTACTCATTAAAAATCTTTCTCGATGTGTCTTTTCTAGGAGGAAGCCTGGCATGAGCAACCCACTCTTTTTGCTCCATAAATTATTCCTCTTACACTGCTTATGTTTTGGCTTTTCCACTATCAAAAATGCCTTTGCCAATTACATCAACCTCTGAGGTACAAATTATTCCATGTCACTACACAGGATTTTAGTTAGGATTTTTGTATATAACAAATATTTTAAATGATTAATGTATAGCTTAAATCACCATCTTCACCACTTTCCTTCATTATATCAAAGACTAGATTCTTTGCTGATTTCTGAGTGTTTTTCTTGTTTATGACATAAAGTTGTAAACGACAAGTCTGTTTCTTCAACTATTTTTTAATAGGAGTAAAAGATGTCCTAAATCAATTCACTATCAGAGAACATTTTCCTTCTTCCTGAGGATTTCTAATAACTTTGTCAATCTCCAAAATTCTGCTAAAAACCTTATGTGATTTTCATACTTTCCAGCACTCTGTAAACTTTTGAGGTCCCATGTATAGCCAAAGTAATGAGTTTCTTTTTCAAACACGTCTTGTCCCAAAACTTCAGGATAACTGTAGTTTTTCCTGTTATTCATTTGCAACAACAAAGTAGGTCTGTGGGAAACTGAAATAAACTGGGACAGAGGCTGAGATGGGACTATTTCAATTGAAAATCTGCTCTCAAAAATGAAGGATTGGTTGTAACCAAGTTAGAGAGTTCATTTGTTCAGTATGATACCTGATATTTAAAAAATCACAAAGGAGTAGATGTTCCTTATCGGAGAGACTAGCAGTGTTTTTCCAAAATATCCTTCCATGACAGCACAAGGTCCAGGGAAATTTCAGTTTCTCCTGGTTCTTATAGTAGTCCCGTTGGCTATGCCTGCTCCAGTAAACAAACTTTGCCTAAGAACAGGTTTGGGCCCTGAGGCCAAGTGGGCTAGGATGGCCTGCTTCAATACTAGACAATGGCTTTAAGTCTCCAAAAGGAGAGGTTCCAGGAGGTCAGCCTACAGGGAATGGCCACCATGACCTTTAACTGTCAAAACACCAAAATGTGCCCAGGAATTGTTTGGATTCAGCATTATTTGGAAAAGAATGAATTCATGCCAGGTAAAGTTCTCTTTACTAGCACAGACATCCCAGTGCTTGAAAATGTTCCCAGGCATGCTTGGGTTTACTCACATAGACACAGCCCATAGGTATAACAGTATGTCAGGGGGGCCCATATATTAGAGATGTGTTTTATGACCCATGTTTAACATAGAGCTTCTCTTACTGGTGTCCTGGAATCTTCATGGGAGTAATTAAAAATATAACAGCACTGTTCTGTCTTTGTGTAACATCAAAGGAGGGAACAAACACGGGATGTTTGGTCTTTTAAATAAATCACTAGTTTGCATGAAGCATGTTCTAGCTAAGCCACACAATGGGCACATTAGAGATTTGCAAAGAAAAAAACATGATTGAAAATGGATTTTAAACAGGTCTTTCCAATCATTCTAGTGATAAGATTGTTCCTTCTCACTTTCAAAGCATTTTTAAAACTTATCATCTTATACATACAAAAGTTTCCTTTTCTGGATCAAGAAAGCTAAGCCACTCACGCCACACGTATGCTCATGGACACACAGCCCAGATTCCATGAATTTTGGGAAAGCACAAGTTCAGATCCATTCCAATTGACTGAAAAACACATCAAAAAAAGAGCAGCAAATATAAAACAGAACAAAAATCTAAATAAAATACTTCAGAAGATTCCCTTATCATGTACTCCAGTAAATTATGCATGCTTTCCTGTGTGTTTTGGCAGTAGAAAAAAATACAAAGCTGCCTCTTAATTCTGCAAACATGAGGAATATACATGTCCTTTACAACAAGTTACTTCAGCTCTGCTATGAAACCTTATTAAACATTTCATGTCATTTTGACATCCTGTCACTTCAAAGTAAGAATGTAGTATTTCATCACAGGAAAACTGGTTTGTTGAATTGGGCTTTACAAGATATAACACAAGAAAAGTGCTGTACAGCATCTTTCAGTGTTCATCTTGGTTTTTGTTCAAAAGTAGAAACGCTTCAGAGAAATGTTTTGGCAAATACCTCTTTTGTGTAATTCTCAGTATCTTCAAAAAGTCATGGAAATTTTCTAGTGTGACTAAAGACGTGTATATACGGTTTGTGCCTGAGTGTGGGACTTCTGGGAAATGGCTCTGGAAGACACAGAATTTGCTTAGTGGATCACCATACTTAAGCTCATTAACAACAAAAAAGAAATTATTTTCTACCTGCAGCCTGATCAATTTGAATGTTCTGCCAAATGCAATGGTCAGAACGACTGGCTAATTTTTCAAAAACACAGGCTGTAATCAGTCTGGCTGCCATTCAAATGTATATAATTGTTTCAGAATGAGCAAAGCGTACGATGAGGCCATGTGAGGCCAGCAAGAGGAGAGGAGGGAAAGTTCGGATTAGAGGCTTCCTGTATGGAAAACATCTGCACTGGAGCTGGTGATACTGCACTTTCACTGTAGTGTGGCTTAGATATTTATAGAATTACGTGGCCGATGCAGCACCCGTTGCTCACCCAGCCTGCCCCAGTATGCTGCTTTGGGTGATTCAGGGATGCAAAAGCATGTTCAGAAACATGTCCCCTTTTCCAAAGGCAGTTACCCTATTTAGAGGTGGTTACTCAAAACAAACTTTTGAAACAACTGTGTTTAGTCATTGGTCTGAAAGTCAGCTTCCCCTGAAAATAAAATCTTGTAAATAATTCACGTTATATTTCATTCAGAATGGTTGGATGCATGAGCCATGAAGGTAGTTTTTTAACAAAATGTAATTATAAACTGAAGAAGAATTTTTTTTTTTTGGCTATAAGTTGTACCCTGTCAGTTTTAGCGACCTTCCAGGACAAATGGTGTAATTAAGTTAACATTTTTAAGAACTTGTTGCATATATGTCTCACGTTCAAAGTGGTTCAGCAAAAGTCAACTCACCTAACTAAAATGAAACAACAGCAATAGAGGCCATAAGAACAGAAGAAAGAGACATACAAATCCAACAATTTTCCAAATTTCTCTTAAGAAAGTGTTAACTTATTTTAAAAGATGGTAGTCCTTATTTGTTCCATTTCATAGATAACAGAATTCTTTAGTGGTGTAAACACTAGTGAGCATGCTTGGGAGGAACATCTTGAAAACCAAAGTGATTATACATTGTATCTCATCCTGCAGGAATCCATCCTCCTAAAGATCATTTTAGTGTTTATCTCTCTACAGAAGCATTTCTCACTCATGCGCTCTCCCCCTTTCACCCCAGCACCTCCCACCCCCCCCGGGACTCTATACACAGCCTGCCAAAGTAACAGGAACAGAAGGCAACTTGTTCTAAGTTACACAGCACATAATTTCCAGAAGACTATCCTCCAATTACATAACTAAGTACCAACAGGATCGGCAAAACACTCCTATGGTTTAGGAATTACATTAGGAAAAACATGACTCAGAAAGACTTATGGTAATAAAGTTAACAGGAACAGAGGCATAGAAGGAAATACAGAATATCAGGAGGAACTCTTTCTGTGGCTGGATATGGTAGTTTACCACCGTGATATTACCACTCTGCATGCAGTTCTAGTGTTTATCCGACCAAGAGGATCCATAAGAGAATTACAAAAATATTTCAAGAACTGGAAAACCTACCTTACAGGATACTAATGTAGATCCAGTGAGTTGATGCATCAAAAATATGCTTAGCAGGACATTGATCATGGTCTGTAAGAAAGAAAGTAGCAAAGCATTCTTAATTTATCAGATAAATACAAAATAAGATCTAGTAAGTGACTGTTAAAGCACAAAAAAATCAAAATAGAACAAAAATTAGTAATAAGGATTAGCTATTAGAACTGTTTCTCATTTTATGAGATATGTTCAGGTCCTTGGAGACTTTCCAACAAGACTGATGTCTCTTAGATCTAATAAAGCTCTAGCACAACTCACGGACTTGCTACTAAGCTCACTCAGAACAGATTACAAGCCAGAATTATTCCATTATTCACTTCTGACCTTACTCTACGCATAGGCAGTGAATCCCCCATAAACAGCAAGATGCCGTCTGTCCAATGGAAGGACCATAAGAGCTGGAAGGAACACCACACACGTACAAAAGACACACCATAAAGAACAGCACTGAGGGAGCAGGACAGGCATTGGCATTCCTGTCCTTCTGTCTTCCCGAGTTGTTAAGGGATGTGGTAAAGAATAGATAACTATTGCCAGGGGGGATAACCAAAGGGTGAGAGGAAGCTAAAGACAAGATGTAAACAAGACATTTACCCCAACACCACAAGGTCACAGTGGAAGGATTGCTGGTTCCTCCTACACAAGCAAGGTACCAGAGGGCCTCTCCACTCTTTTTTTCCCATTGCAGTCAAGTGAGGCAGAAGCCCGTTCTGAGCCAGCTTCTTCTGGCCTCGTGTGACCCTAGGAGGAGAAGACGCTGAGAATGAGCCTAGCTAGACATAGCTTGCCAGTGGGTGCAGTCACTGAGAAATTCCATGTCAAACTGAGTACCTTGACTGTCTGCCAATGATCCAGCATGCCTGAACATTGCTTTAGACACGTATATTGCTGAGTGACTTCAGTGTGTTAGGAAATAAGATTGATGCAGCAAGCAATACTATAGTTCTCTATATTAAATTTAATTTGCATAGAACAAATACTCTTCTAAGAACACCCCTGAATTCTTTCTAGCTGAGATAAACTATTTATATAAGTTGTATTGTTCTGGCATAATGCAGCTACTAACGTGTATTATATTTTATTTTATTTTTATGACATTTACATACTATACAATTTCCGATTAGTAACATGAAAATAAAATCTAAGATTCACTTCTACTACAAATCTTTATTTCCATCTGCCATCTTGGGATCATCATTCTACAAAACTGATACACATGCTCTCAGACTGGAAGCAATTTTGTTTATATGGCATGAATTGTTGTTCTGAATCATAAAATCCTATGAGGAAACCTCAATTTCTCCTCTAATTGTTTCCACTTTAAAAACCAGGTCATTTCCAATATATAAACATCCACTCTGACATTGGTATTGCTTTGTAGGATGAAATAATACCTTGTGTGTTTGGTAAGAAAAACGCTTCTATTTCAGATAAAGGACAGATAATGTTCCTCAAACACTGTTACTGGAGACCAAACTGAAATCCCTACTAGAATCACCTTTGTATTTGAATTAAAATTTGTCCTCCTTAGGAAGGCACAGTAACAAAAAATGGAAACACAACATTACATCCAATTTTTACTTTCTTGAAAATCAATAGACGTTAGTTTGTATCTGGGATCTTTAAGACCTGTCTTTATGTGCTTTAGCACATTACTTCTACAAATCTAGGGACTTTTGATTGCTCTTCTTGTGCATACATTATAACTCTTGTTTTGGAAAAAAAACAGGAGCAGACGTAACAGCATTAGAGAACTGGTTGCTGATTTAGTAAAACTTACTCGTTCTACAGCCCCTCCACATGCAGCAAGTGCAACTGTATGACTAGATTTCCTCTTCTGGCAGTCTCATAAATTGCAATGTAAAAAGAGCAGAAAGTTCTTTGCTACCTGCACTCTGCAACATGTCACATGCACTGCACAGATTTGATTTGCTCTGATTCCTCTTGATCACATCTGTCCATCTTCTCTGGGATGAAAAACATGATCCTGGAGAAAACAGATTGGTAACACTGGAGTAAGATATAAACTGTTTCTGAGTTTAATCATGGGGAATGACAGTTGAAACTTCTGAACACTAGGAAAGGACATTATTGCCTTGATCAAAAAGAAGAAGACTAAAGAAATAAGACTGGATATGTTTTTATAAAAGCGTATTCTTTAATTTACCTTAACTATTGAGAGGTGCAAATATTCTTTGTTTCTTTCTTTAATAAAAGAGGATATCTTGTTTCTTTTTTGAAGCTTCTTTATTTACTGCCATCTCTTGTTTTCCGTGACAGATGTTTCCCTGTCTATTTCTCATGGAAAGACTTATTTTCTGCAGCTTGCTCTGTTTTGAATGGAAAACTGAAGTGGAATTGCCAGTGACCAGCAGACAGAAGCAGGAGGAAGACCTCTACTTGCTCGTTATACATCTGTAAATCAGACCTAGTCATTACAGTTGCAGCCTGGGAAGGTGGAGAATGGGACTGATGAAAAAATGGATTAAGAGTTAAAATGAAATATTGTGTAATTTGGTCTCAGTTCTTAAATAGGCAAAGTCCTTAAAAACTGACAATTGGATGATAAAATTCTTGCAGAGAGTCTTTCTTAGGATTTGTCCTACCAAATCAGTCTACTGACTGAAACGGATTGTTATCTTGGTGAACCTTTGCCACCTGAAAAAAAAAAAAAGCAATTTATTAAATAAGGCATACAGAGTAATTAATAGCTGGGTAAATGAAAAAGGTTTTGTAGTAGAAGTGTTCTAACCATGCTGACAAAGAGTGTATAAATTATTAGGAAGAGGCTATAGGGCTAGCAATTACTCTATATTTGATGACATCACTTAAATAAAAGCAGAGAATGAATACTGGGACACAAAACACACAGCCAATGCATTCTACCTAATACAGCTTGGGAAAGCAATCTCAGCCTTCTCATTGTAAATGTTTTAATGAAGCAAAGCAATGGACTCTCTGATTGCTGCAAGCCTCTGGTGCATAAAAGTTGTGGAGCCCAGACAAAGCCATGCCGATTGCCCCACCTGAAGCCCAGCATAAGGCAGGAGGCTCACAGCCTCTTTGGATTTAAGCTAGCACATCCAACACTTTTGCACGGTAACTGTTCCAGCTCAGATCAGAAGCAGTACAGCTTAATTCATGCAGGGCTGTGCGCAAACTCTCCCTTCTGGCTGCCTGAGGACAAAGCTGCACTTGGTCCTCATGCATTTCATTTCTTGCCTGGAACTACCACAAGGGTCTCTGTGTTCTCGCTGAAGCTTCATTCTAAGTCTCTAAAGACCTCTGAAAAACCCTCTCAATGCAAACATGCTGGACATATAAGGACCCAGAGAGGTCTGTGTTACATGGTGATTATCGTGCTTAGAGCACTTAGAAACATTCTTCAACATTCATTTTTGGTTTAGGTAGAAGCTTTTAAGCCCACCACAGGAAGGCTTGGGTGGCAGGCCTCTGCATGCCATTGCCTTACTTTCCTATTTTACAGGCAGAGCATGCCTTATGTTCCAAAATCTTTTTGTTTTTTTCCTTCAAGTAGAAAAGAGATAGGAGTGAGTGTACTCATTACAAGGAGTGTCTCCATGGCACGATATTATGGCACTGGCTGGGTAGCACAGTCCCAGACTGAAAGCGGGACTTTACATTAACTGTGTGTTTCACTTTTTTCAGAAAACAGAGATTATCAGAGCTCACATCCTCTGAAGGCTGTTGCATGGAAAGATACCACTAAATCCAAAACAAGGTCCTATTCACAGTACAAAGAGTTATTTGCCTGCGTTCAGCACTTTTGTGTTGATATGGATGGTTGGATCGTATTAGTTATTTAATAAGATAAAGATGAGTTGGAATTTAATGTGTCTGGAGGGATTTCTGGTTTCCAGGAAGCATCAATCCTATTCACTCTTCAAAACTGAAAAAAAAAAAGAATTACATTCATGATCCTATTGGGATCTGCCTTTTTCAACATGAACTGGCATTTTCCTAACAGCACTCCACCTCTTTAGCTTGAATTAGTTTATTCTCTACAGAGGTGCTTCATGCTCCCTTGTAATTTTGAAGAGTCTAAGCATTTTTTTAAGGTTGGAGAGAAGACAGGTGTATTGTTCGGGTTTGGGAGATAGTCCAGACCACAGAAGGTAACCATGCATGCTGACAGAGCAGTTGTTTGATCTGTTGAACATCATAATGTGATCTCTCTCCACCAGAAAGCTAGTAGCACGTTATGGACATTCATGCATGAGGGTGTAATCTCTCCAGACATCCCTACTGTGTGGGTGGATGGAGGCAAGACATCTCTCCTGGCAGTCATCTTACAGCTGCCACCTCTGCAGCAATACTGTGGAGAAGTTGCTGTCTATACCCTGTGACCATCCTCCACTGTTTTCCTATCGTTAACAAAAGATGAGCTGTACATAGCACAGAAAAAAAATCCAAGCCCACCTTCATGAGGTTGCAAGTAAATGTATAATCAGAACAGGAGAAACAAGAAGGCGCAGTAAATATCCAAATGGCTGGAAACTTAATTTAGCAAACTAACAATGACTATCAGCCCTATGACTATCATTGGTGGTTTCCAGCAAATGCATGCATTTTTTTACTCAATGAGGTACAGTGTTTAATTATAAAAGGAGCAATAAAACTGATATCATGATTGAACATCTTTCAAAATAGCATGTGATTTTTCAGTCACACATTGTTTCAATAATACATAAAATAGTTAATAAAGTCTACAGCATTTGTTCTGTAAATTACATCAGATTATTTTAAGATCTATGACATTTACATAAACTAAGCTACAAATTATAGTATATATGTGTAAGTTGTGCTGTTTTTTCATTCATAGCCCATATGAGATACTACTAGAGAAAACAGGATAATAGAATACAATTTTCAAAAGTATATTCCTGGAACAAAAGTATATTCCTATTTTTCTTAATTCCACCTCAACCAGTTGTCTCTACTCAGTCTGTCCTTTTCGTGAAAATCCTGGAAATATGTAGAAAGGACTTATATTTTCCAAAACCTGGACATATGCTAGAGGATATTCTAGAGAGAATGTGTTCCATAATTTTCTGTGTTACTCCCTGACGAATACACATAGAGGAGCTGTATGCATATGTCCATATTTCTGACATCACCATGCATTTCATTTTTTCTCCTTTAAAGGAGATTTCCACTAACAAATTAATGCATTAGATAAGTATTTAGTGCCGTCTTGTATAGCTGAGACTCCTAAGTGATAAACTAACGCTGAAGAATAATTTTTATCTAAAGATCACATAGGTCTTTCTGAAATAACGCAAATTTCATGCAGCTATATTTTCTCTTTGAGAAAACTGCAGCACAAAAACATTTTTGAGTTCTGAATGTTGAAAACAGACAGAGATATAGACATGGATTGGTTCCTATTTTCACACCCTATTTATTCTTCTGTTTTGCACATCTAATGGCTATACCTAATTTTCCCTGACAGTCCTCTTTCTTCTGCTCTCAGAAATGGAGATGGTGCTGCTGAATTTTTGATAAAGGAGCTGGGAGGAACTAGCTATCATCCTTTTTATCAATAAGGTTTGCAATTTTCAAGATACGTTATCTGATCCTTTTCCTGTAGCTGCCTACAAATGGCGCAATATGTTCAATGTGTGATTTCACGGAAATAAGTGAAAAAAGAAAAATACTTCTTCCTTGTTTGCATGATTTTTGGGGTCATATATGCAGTGGGATTCCTAATATGCACTCACAGCTTTTATAAACAGATTGAATGGCATGATAATATTGTCTACTATGTACAGAATTTCTTCCTTATCCTCAGCAGTTATTTGATTCTGTAAAGGTGTTTTGGAAAGGTGCTGGAAACTTCATGACCTATCATTCAACCAGGAAACTAATCTCTAATTCTATAGTACAAACAGGTAACTAATGTTACTCTTTTGTGCACAGATGTTCAGTATCTACTCTTGCTTCCATTTGGCCATCTATTGTATGTAGTATTCTCATACCACCCACATTAATGGATTAACTTTTCATACTAACAGCTCATCCTGTGTTATCTGTAATAAAGGCAAAATTGTTTGGTTTTAATTTTTAAGTTTTTCTGTGGATTAACATTAATAAGTAAGTATTTTTGCTCGATCTCAGACATGTTTATACTTAACAAATTGTATAAGACAAGTCAGAATTAATGAGGAGCACTTTTACACTAGACTGCAGAGAGCATTTTCTCTTTCAAAAAGATATAAGAATGCTAAGCAATCAAAGATACTACTGCACTGTTTTCAACATATAATCATAGAATGGTTAGAGTTGGAAGGGACCTTAAAGATGATCTAGTTCCACCCTCCCCTGTCATGGGCAGTGACACCTCCCCACTAAACCAGGTTACTCAAAGCCCCATCCAGCCTGGCCTTGAACTCTTCCAGGGATGGGGCATCCACA